>CM065727.1:74700912-74715912 GCA_033310375.1 Conus canariensis | reverse complement strand
CACACACACACACACACACACACACACACACACTCACCCACACAGAGGGGAAAAAAGGAAATCTGTCTCTCTTTCTCGCTGGCTATCGCACTTCAATTCTGGAGGGCAATGGAGAAAAAGAAAACAATACAGTTAATGCAGATTCTCATCTCTCCTTTTCTCCCCTCCCCCATGAGTGTGTGTGTGTGTGTGTGTGTGTGTGTGTGTGTGTGTGTGTGTGTGTGTGTGTTGTGTGCGCGCGAGCGTGCGTGCGTGCGTGTGTGTGCGTGTGTAAGTGCGTGCGTGCGTGCAAGCGTGTGCGTGTGCGTGTTCGCGTGTATGAGAGAGAGAGAGAGAGAGAGAGAGAGAGAGAGAGAGAGAGAGGCAGACAGACAGACAGACAGACAGACAGAGGATGGGGGCCGGGGTGGGATGCGTTTGTGTGCAGGAGACAGAAGATGGGGAAGGGGGAGATATGGAGAAGGAGAGCGTAGCTGCCTGCGGCACTGCAATTTGGGAGGGAAGTGCTGATGGATAAAAAGAAAGTCATACGGTTAATGCAATCTCCACTACCCACCCCTCCCCCTTCTCTTGAGAGAGAGAGAGAGAGAGAGAGAGAGAGAGAGAGAGAGAGAGAGAGAGAGAGAGAGAGATGACGTGATGAGGGGGGCAAGGAGATCGTTGAGATGAAAGAAATATAATCAATATCCCAAATATAAATATTGGAATATTTGCCATGGTTTAGCCCTGAGAGAAAGAAAGAGAGAGAGAGAGAGAGAGAGAGAGAGAGGGGGGGGGAGGTTGGTGGGTGTGTGAATGGGATAAGGAGGGAAGGAGAGCTTTGCAATGAAAGAAATATAATAAATATCCCTAACGTAAATACCGGAATATTTGCCATGGTTTATATCCCTAACGTAAATACCGGAATATTTGCCATGGTTTATATCCTTAACGTAAATACCGGAATATTTGCCATGGTTTATATCCCTAACATAAATACCGGAATATTTGCCATGGTTTATATCCCTAACGTAAATACCGGAATATTTGCCGTGGTTTATATCCCTAACGTAAATACCGGAATATTTGCCATGGTTTACTCCGATGCACATCTTTGTAGTTCGCCAACCTCCCCCTCCCGTTCCCTCCCTTCCCCCATCTTACCCTCTCTCCCCATCCACTCACTCCCTTCGTCTGCCATCTCCCCATCCCACCTTCCCAACCCTCTCTGCACCATTTCAATTCATCGTTTGTCATCATCATTCTCCCGGTTCACTCATTGCATTGCTTAGTCATTAATAAGCTCCCTGGGAGATTGTTTTCGGACGTTTTCGGAGGGAGCCGCGGCGTCGACCTGTCTGTTAGTTAACGGCTTATTTTTGTTTATTATGACAGCATAATGCCTTTTTCGACTCACGAGTTTGGTCTGAATAAAGGATATCATTATGAGAGTAAAATGCCCCCCCTCCCCCCCTCCCTCCCCCATTCAGCTTCAAATTTTGTCGTCATAAAGGTTTGTTTATGAGAGCACAATACGCACTCTCACATCACAGGGTTTTCAGCATAAAAATGACTCGCTATGTTTATGGTAGCATAATGCCTTTTTCAACGCGGGCTTTTGTTGTCAACCTAAATAGCTTGTTTTCTTTATGAGAGTAGCTGTTTTCACCTTCAGAGTTTGTTTGCGCGCGCGCACGCGCACACACACACACACACACACACACACACACACACACACACACACCACACACACACACACACACACTTGTTGAGTTCATGACAGCGTACCCAGTGCATTCTTCATCTCAGACTTTATTTTGCGCAGCATAATGCTTTTTTCATGCCCGAGTTGTTCAGCATCAAAACAGTTCTTTATGAAGCTCAATACCTCCTTCATCCTATTGTTAGTATGTCGACGTTCCCATGGAGGTCAGAAGACACGCTTCAAAGACACTCTCAAAACATCCTTGAAAGCGTTTCACATCAACCTTGACACACTAGAACAAACTACTATGGATCGAGCTAGATGGCTCCGCTATATCCACAAAGGTGCCAGTTTATGTGAAGAAAGGAGGACAGCCGCAACACAACAAAAGAGACAGGCAAGGAAAGCCTGCGCCAGTAAGCAAGAGCAGGTATCCCACATTGCCTGTCCAAGCTGTCACCGCACATTCCGTGCTCGCTTCGGCTTGATCAGCCACCTGCGTATCCACAAGTCATTCCACCCCGCCTCAACCCCAAGGTAATTGAAGTGGTTCTCGTCGACTCAACGAACAAACAAAAGTCATTCCACCCCGCCTCAACCCCAAGGTAATTGAAGTGGTTCTCGTCGACTCCACGAACAAACAAAAGTCATTCCACCCCGCCTCAACCCCAAGGTAATTGAAGTGGTTCTCGTCGACTCAACGAACACAAAAGTCATTCCACCCCGCCTCAACCCCAAGGTAATTGAAGTGGTTCTCGTCGACTCAACGAACAAACAAAAGTCATTCCACCCCGCCTCAACCCCAAGGTAATTGAAGTGGTTCTCGTCGACTCCACGAACAAACAACAGTCATTCCACCCCGCCTCAACCCCAAGGTAATTGAAGTGGTTCTCGTCGACTCAACGAACAAACAACAGTCATTCCACCCCGCCTCAACCCCAAGGTAATTGAAGTGGTTCTCGTCGACTCAACGAACAAACAAAAGTCATTCCACCCCGCCTCAACCCAAGGTAATTGAAGTGGTTCTCGTCGACTCCACGAACAAACAACAGTCATTCCACCCCGCCTCAACCCCAAGGTAATTGAAGTGGTTCTCGTCGACTCCACGAACAAACAAAAGTCATTCCACCCCGCCTCAACCCCAAGGTAATTCAAGTGGTTCTCGTCGACTCCACGAACAAACAAAAGTCATTCCACCCCGCCTCAACCCCAAGGTAATTGAAGTGGTTCTCGTCGACTCAACGAACAAACAACAGTCATTCCACCCCGCCTCAACCCCAAGGTAATTGAAGTGGTTCTCGTCGACTCCACGAACAAACAACAGTCATTCCACCCGCCTCAACCCCAAGGTAATTGAAGTGGTTCTCGTCGACTCCACGAACAAACAAAAGTCATTCCACCCCGCCTCAACCCCAAGGTAATTGAAGTGGTTCTCGTCGACTCCACGAACAAACAAAAGTCATTCCACCCCGCCTCAACCCCAAGGTAATTGAAGTGGTTCTCGTCGACTCCACGAACAAACAAAAGTCATTCCACCCCGCCTCAACCCCAAGGTAATTGAAGTGGTTCTCGTCGACTCAACGAACAAACAAAAGTCATTCCACCCCGCCTCAACCCCAAGGTAATTGAAGTGGTTCTCGTCGACTCCACGAACAAACAAAAGTCATTCCACCCCGCCTCAACCCCAAGGTAATTGAAGTGGTTCTCGTCGACTCCACGAACAAACAACAGTCATTCCACCCCGCCTCAACCCCAAGGTAATTGAAGTGGTTCTCGTCGACTCCACGAACAAACAAAAGTCATTCCACCCCGCCTCAACCCCAAGGTAATTGAAGTGGTTCTCGTCGACTCCACGAACAAACAAAAGTCATTCCACCCCGCCTCAACCCCAAGGTAATTGAAGTGGTTCTCGTCGACTCCACGAACAAACAACAGTCATTCCACCCCGCCTCAACCCCAAGGTAATTGAAGTGGTTCTCGTCGACTCCACGAACAAACACAAGTCATTCCACCCCGCCTCAACCCCAAGGTAATTGAAGTGGTTCTCGTCGACTCCACGAACAAACACAAGTCATTCCACCCCGCCTCAACCCCAAGGTAATTCAAGTGGTTCTCGTCGACTCCACGAACAAACAACAGTCATTCCACCCCGCCTCAACCCCAAGGTAATTGAAGTGGTTCTCGTCGACTCCACGAACAAACAACAACAGTTTGTCGACATAAAAAGCGTGTGTTTTTTTTGGACAGGATATTGCCTTCTTTATTTTAGCTGTTAACATAATAAGCTTCTTTTTTAATGAGAGTATATTGCCATCTTTACTTTATATTGCCTTCTTTATTTTAGCTGTTAACATAATAAGCTTCTTTGGTCATGAGAGGATATTGCCTTCTTTATTTTAGCTGTTAACATAATAAGCTTCTTTTTTAATGAGAGTATATTGCCTTCTTTACTTTATATTGCCTTCTTTATTTTAGCTGTTAACATAATAAGCTTCTTTGGTCATGAGAGGATATTGCCTTCTTTATTTTAGCTGTTAACATAATAAGCTTCTTTTTTAATGAGAGTATATTGCCTTCTTTACTTTATATTGCCTTCTTTACTTTATATTGCCTTCTTTACATTAGCTGTTAACACAATAAGCTTCTTTGTTAATGAGAGGATATTGCCTTCTTTATTTTAGCTGTTAACATAATAAGCTTCTTTTTTAATGAGAGTATATTGCCTTCTTTACTTTATATTGCCTTCTTTACTTTATATTGCCTTCTTTACTTTATATTGCCTTCTTTACATTAGCTGTTAACACAATAAGCTTCTTTGTTAATGAGAGGATATTGCCTTCTTTATTTTAGCTGTTAACATAATAAGCTTCTTTTTTAATGAGAGTATATTGCCTTCTTTACTTTATATTGCCTTCTTTACTTTATATTGCCTTCTTTACTTTATATTGCCTTCTTTACATTAGCTGTTAACACAATAAGCTTCTTTGTTAATGAGAGGATATTGCCTTCTTTACATTAGCTGTTAACATAATAAGCTTCTTTGTTAATGAGAGGATATTGCCTTCTTTACATTAGCTGTTAACATAATAAGCTTCTTTGTTAATGAGAGGATATTGCCTTCTTTACTTTAGCTGTTAACATAATAAACGTCTTTGGTAATGAGAGGATATTTCCTTCTTTACTTTAGCTGTTAACACGATAAATTGTTTGTCAGTGAGAGGATATTGCCTTCTTTACTTTAGTTGTTAACACAATAAGCTTCTTTGTTAATGAGAGTATATTACCTTCTTTACTTAATTAAGCTGTTAACATGAAAAGCTACTATGTTAATGAGAGGATAGTGCCTTGTTTACTTTAGCTGTTAACATAATTAGCTTCTTTGTTAATGAGAGGATATTGCCTTCTTTACCTTAGCTGTTAACATAATAAGCTTCTTTGGTCATGAGAGGATATTGCCTTCTTTACTTTAGCTGTTAACACAATAAGCTCCTTTGGTCATGAGAGGATATTGCCTTGTTTACTTTAGCTGTTAACACAATAAGCTCCTTTGGTCATGAGAGGATATTGCCTTCTTTACTTTAGCTGTTAACATAATAAGCTTCTTTGGTCATGAGAGGATATTGCCTTCTTTACTTTAGCTGTTAACACAATAAGCTTCTTTGGTCATGAGAGGATATTGCCTTCTTTACTTTAGCTGTTAACATAATAAGCTCCTTTGGTCATGAGAGGATATTGCCTTGTTTACTTTTGTTGTCTACGTGAAAAGCCTGTTTCGTATATGACCAGATATTATCTCCTCACTTTAACTGTTTACATACAAATCTTGTTTTGTTTATGATTGATTGCCTTCCTTACCTTAGTTTGGCAGCATGAAGACTGGGGTGGGGGTAGGGGGGGGGGGTGTTTAGAAGAGGTTATTGCCTTCTTTACCTTAGTTTGACAACATAAAAAGCTTGTTTTTTATGTGAGTCATTCCCTTTTTTTAAATCTTAGTTTGGCGGCATAAAAAGCTTGTTTTGTTAATGAAATGATACTTTTCTTTTTTTCTGCACCGTAGTTTGACGGCATAGAAAACTTGTTCTGCGGATGAGAGGATGACGCCTTCTCTACAATACATTTGACGGCGTAAAAGGCTAGTGTTGTTGTGGAGAGGACATTTTCTTCTTTCCCCTGACTTGTTGGCACGGCAGACTTGTGTATGTTGATGAGAAGATAGCGCCATCTGGCCCCAGACGTTGTCAGCAGAAAAGTGGACAAGATGCAAAGCATATAAACGTACTCCCAGTACAGTAGTACAACAACAACAAAATCGGTACGTATAGCACTTTCTCCCCTTTTGGTGGTAGAAATTTTGTATTTAAGAGAAAAGAAAAAAAATTCTGCTCTCCCCGGTGGGGAAATGAACCCCGGTCTCCTGCGTGACAAGCGGGGTTACTAACCACTGTACTACCGAGGAGCTTATACATGTTGGTTTTATATAAGCTTATAAACCGTAATTGCTTAAATTGTACATAACAAAATTATCATTTATAGCCGTTAGTAACGGCTGTTCTGGTTAAATAAAACATCGGGCATCATCCATGACCCATAATGAACATACCTATAAATTTTCAGAAAGATCGGCCCAGAAGTTTTGTCTGGAGCGAGTGGAACACATTTTGACCATGGACACACAGACAGACAGCATTTCTTTGTTCCCATTGTAATGTACTCCCTGTTCTATAAGAACTGGGAGTACAAAAAGGAAAACAGCAGCAGGAGGAGACGGCATGATAGTAATTAGCACTACAATCAGTGGGGATGAGGCTGGTGTTGGCTGATGTCATGACGTCAGACATCGCCGTCAAGCTCGCTTTTGGAATGGATGGAGCCACTAATAAACAGTTATGTCAATGGGTTGATTAACTAACTGGTGAATGATCGCGCAGATGAGCACTTTGCGCGATAAAGAGCAAGGGAGGGAGGGGAGGGGAGAGAGAGAGAGAGAGAGAGAGAGAGAGAGAGAGAGAGAGAGAGAGGGGGGGTGAAGACGGAGGAGGGGAGACAGACGGATAGAAAGACAAATGGGACAGACCCAGGGAGAGAAGCTGACGTATTCGAAGTAATAATGGCTTAGGATCAAACATCAACGAGAGAGAGAGAGAGAGAGAGAGAGAGAGAGAGAGAGAGAGAGAGAGAGAGACAGACAGACAGACAGACAGACAGACAGAGACAGACAGACAGACAGAGACAGACAGACAGACAGACAGAGAGACAGATAGACAGACAGACCGAGAGAGAGAGAGAGAGAGAGAGAGAGAGAGAGAGAGAGAGAGAGAGAGAGAGAGAGACAGACAGACAGACAGACAGACAGACAGACAGACAGACAGACAGACTGCACCATAACGGAAGCACTGATGAAAAGCGGGGACCAATCACCAGCTGTCCCCCATCTTTTCTCTAAGCTCAGTCACCGATGTGTCTCCCTCCGCCCCTCTGTGACCTCTCCCCTCCCCGCCCCACCACCGCTCTGTCTCTCTCTGTCTGTCTGTCTCTGGCACTCCTCCCTCGTCCACACCCTCCCCCTCGCCTCTCCCCCCCCCCCCCTCTTCCGCCTCAGCTCTGCACAGCACAGCAGGGCGAATGGCGGACAACCTGGTTGTGGGGAAATGGCTTCACGTTTTCATTCTCTCTGCCAGGTTCCGACTGTGCGAATTATAAAGGCTTCAGTGATGTGGTTAAAAAGTGCAGCAAGGAAACACGAAGGGGTGGTGGTGGTGGTGGGGGTGGTTGGGTGTGGTTGGGTGGGTTGAGGGGAGAAGGTTGAGGGGCAGAAATAGATCGATCGATCGATCGATAGAGAGAGAGAGAGAGAGAGAGAGAGAGAGAGAGAGAGAGAGAGAGAGAGAGAGAGAGAGAGAAATTGGGATAGTATGGGAAGAAGAACATTACTGGAGAGAGAGAGAAAGAGAGAGGGAGAGAGAGAGGGAGGAAGGGAGGGAGGAAGAGAGAGAGAGAGAGAGAGAGAGAGAGAGAGAGAGAGAGAGAATGGGATAGTAATGGCAGAAGAGCATACTGGAGAGAGAGAGAGAGAGAGAGAGAGAGAGAGAGAGAGAGAGAGAGAGAGAGAGAGAATGGGATAGTAATGGCAGAAGAGCATTCTGGAGAGAGAGGGAGAGAGAGAGAGAGAGAGAGAAGAGAGAGAGAGAGAGAGAGAGAGAGAGAGAGAGTAAGGGCAGAAGAGCATTACTGCACCGTTAAGGAGCCCAAATATTGGTACTGGAATATTTCTCATGATCCAGCCTGTTGTGTAATGGCCGTGCCTGATGGACCCCAAGCCTCCTTGCCCTGCATGATCCAGCCTGTTGTGTCATGGCCGTGCCTGATGGACCACTCCTTGCCCTGCATGATCCAGCCTGTTGTGTCATGGCCGTGCCTGATGGACCACTCCTTGCCCGGCATGGTCCAGCCTGTTGTGTAATGGCCGTGCGTGATGGACTCCAAGTCTCCTTGCCCTGCATGATCCAGCCTGTTGTGTAATGGCCGTGCCTGACTTGCCCTGCATGATCCAGTCTGTTGTGTAATGGCCGTGCCTGATGGACCCTCCTTGCCCTGCATGATCCTGTCTGTTGTGTAATGGCCGTGCCTGATGGACCCTCCTTGCCCTGCATGATCCAGCCTGTTGTGTAATGGCCGTGCCTGACTTGCCCTGCATGATCCAGTCTGTTGTGTAATGGCCGTTTCTGATGGACCCTCCTTGCCCTGCATGATCCAGCCTGTTGTGTAATGGCCGTTTCTGATGGACCCTCCTTGCCCTGCATGATCCAGCCTGTTGTGTAATGCCGTGCCTGATGGACCCCTCCTTGCCCTGCATGATCCAGCCTGTTGTGTAATGGCCGTGCCTGATGGACCCCTCCTTGCCCTGCAGGATCCAATCTGTTGTGTAATGGCCGTGCCTGACTTGCCCTGCATGGTCCAGCCTGTTGTGTAATGGCCGTGCCTGACTTGCCCTGCATGGTCCAGCCTGTTGTGTAATGGCCGTGCCTGACTTGCCCTGCATGATCCAGTCTGTTGGTAATGGCCGTGCCTGATGGACCCTCCTTGCCCTGCATGGTCCAGTCTGTTGTGTAATGGCCGTGCCTGACTTGCCCTGCATGATCCAGTCTGTTGGTAATGGCCGTGCCTGATGGACCCCTCCTTGCCCTGCATGATCCAGTCTGTTGTGTAATGGCCGTGCCTGACTTGCCCTGCATGATCCAGTCTGTTGTGTAATGGCCGTGCCTGATGGACCCTCCTTGCCCTGCATGATCCAGTCTGTTGTGTAATGGCCGTGCCTGACTTGCCCTGCATGATCCAGTCTGTTGTGTAATGGCCGTGCCTGACTTGCCCTGCATGATCCAGTCTGTTGTGTAATGGCCGTGCCTGACTTGCCCTGCATGATCCAGTCTGTTGTGTAATGGCCGTGCCTGATGGACCCTCCTTGCCCTGCATGGTCCAGTCTGTTGTGTAATGGCCGTGCCTGACTTGCCCTGCATGATCCAGTCTGTTGTGTAATGGCCGTGCCTGATGGACCCTCCTTGCCCTGCATGATCCAGTCTGTTGTGTAATGGCCGTGCCTGACTTGCCCTGCATGATCCAGTCTGTTGTGTAATGGCCGTGCCTGACTTGCCCTGCATGATCCAGTCTGTTGTGTAATGGCCGTGCCTGATGGACCCCTCCTTGCCCTGCATGGTCCAGTCTGTTGTGTAATGGCCGTGCCTGATGGACTCCAAGCCTCCTTGCCCGGCATGGTCCAGCCTGTTGTGTAATGGTCGTGCCTGATGGACTCCAAGCCTTCTTGCCCTGCATGGTACAGCCTGTTGTGTAATGGCCGTGCCTGATGGACCCTCCTTGCCCTGAATGATCCAGCCTGTTGCCCTGCATGATCCAGCCTGTTGTGTCATGGCCGTGCCTGATGGACCCTCCTTGCCCTGAATGATCCAGCCTGTTGCCCTGCATGATCCAGCCTGTTGTGTCATGGCCGTGCCTGATGGACCCTCCTTGCCCTGAATGATCCAGCCTGTTGCCCTGCATGATCCAGCCTGTTGTGTCATGGCCGTGCCTGATGGAACCCAAGCCTCCTTGCCATACGCCTCGTCGCTTGCCCTCTTCCCCACATCAACTCTAACCTCCCTCCCCTCCACTCCCTAACTTACCACGCACGTTCCACCCCCCTCCCTTCCACAGCCTTTTATCTGCCTGTCTGCCTGCCTGTCCATCAATCAATCAATCAATCTATCTATCTGTCTACCTATCAATCAATCTGTCTGTCTATCTGTCTATCTATCTATCTTTCTATCTATCTATCTATCTGTCTATCTATCTATCTGTCTGTCTGTCTGCCTGTCTATATCTCTCTATCTATCTGTGTCTGCCTGTCTGCCTGTCTATCTACCTGTCTGTCTGTTTGCCTATCTGTCTGTCTATCTGTAAATAAGCTTATGCAAACCCGAAAGATGAAGTTTCAAGGATCTTGTCTTTGACTCAGCTTCTTTGTGTTTACAAATCTACTCAAACGTCGATAAAACAAGATAACCGTTATCCCTAGGGGAGGATAAAGCAGGAAATCCGTTGTCATTATGTTCAGTCATTGTTTTTTTTTTAAACATTAATTTCTTTTTCTTATGCATCAGAAATGGTTGTCAGGAAGCAGCTGCTGTAGTGACTGTTCAGGATGTTGTCGTCGGAGCCCTAGCGTCGGGCTGTCTGATGATGAATAGAACGTTTTGTTTGTCTTGTTGTCGATGTACTTAATTCTGCTCACGAGTTTTGCTTGTATAAAGAAAACTTTGTTTCGCTATGAGAGCAAAATGTCTCGGTCACTTCTGAGTCTTGCCAGCACAACAAGTTTTTGTTCCTGACAGCAAAAGGATCGCTTCATCTGAGTGTTGTCATCGTTGGAGAGCCTGTTGTTTTTGAGGACTTAATACCCTCTTCGCTGTAGAGTTTTGTCAGCATTAAATAACTTTTTGATGACGGCGTAATGCTTCCATCAACTCCAACTTTTATCAGCATGGAAGTCTTGCTTTGAGTATGGCAGCATATTGTTGTCATCATTTCAGTGCGTGGAGTAAAAAGCTCGTTTATGACAGCATGATTATGGTTTGCCGGGATCAGACTTTTTCTCAACATGAAAGTCTGGCTTTTTTTAGTTTAACGACAGCACACTGCTTTTTCTAGATCCGAATTTTGTCGGCGTAAAAAGGCTTGTTTGGCTCCTCAACTATAATGGCCATTTCATCCCTGAATTGTCAGCGCACAAAACTCCTTGCTCTTGAGAGTCAAATACTTTCAACTCAGTCTGATACCATTATAAAACCAAAACAAAAACTTTTTTGTATACAAGAAGATCTTGTTTTGGTTACCTCGGTTTGAAGAAAATGGTTTTAAGAGAAGGTATTGCCTCCTTCACCTGAGATTGACAGAATGGTTTTGTTGGCAACAACATGTCGCCTTCTTTAACTTAGCTTAACGGCATAAAAAGCTCATTTATTTGTTTGTCTGTTTGTTTTATAATTAACCAGAAGATATTGTCTTCTTCACTTCAGTTATACGACTTTTTTCCTCCATTTCACTAGAACCTTCTTTACCCTGATTTTACAGCCTAGAAATACAGTCTTTGAAATACCTTTTTTTTTTTTTTTTTTAAAAACGAGATCTATTTTACCCAGCATAAAAACACATTTTTTAAATAGTTCTGTTTTTAAACGAGAAGATATGGGTTTCTTTACCGCAGATTCACAGTATAAAATGCTTGTTATTTTCCGAGATGTTGCCTTCTTTACCTTCTTTTGACGCCATAAAAAGGTTGACGTGTTTACGAGAAGATATTGCCTTTTTTATACCATAGTTTGACGCCATAAAAAAGGTTGATGTGTTTACGAGAAGATATTGCCTTTTTTATACCATAGTTTGACGCCATAAAAAAGGTTGATGTGTTTACGAGAAGATATTGCCTTTTTTATACCATAGTTTGACGCCATAAAAAAGGTTGATGTGTTTACGAGAATATATTGCCTTTTTTATACCATAGTTTGACGCCATAAAAAAGGTTGATGTGTTTACGAGAAGATATTGCCTTTTTTATACCATAGTTTGACGCCATAAAAAAGGTTGATGTGTTTACGAGAATATATTGCCTTTTTTATACCATAGTTTGACGCCATAAAAAAGGTTGATGTGTTTACGAGAAGATATTGCCTTTTTTATACCATAGTTTGACGCCATAAAAAAGGTTGATGTGTTTACGAGAAGATATTGCCTTTTTTATACCATAGTTTGACGCCATAAAAAAGGTTGATGTGTTTACGAGAAGATATTGCCTTTTTTATACCATAGTTTGACGCCATAAAAAAGGTTGATGTGTTTACGAGAATATATTGCCTTTTTTATACCATAGTTTGACGCCATAAAAAAGGTTGATGTGTTTACGAGAATATATTGCCTTTTTTATACCATAGTTTGACGCCATAAAAAAGGTTGATGTGTTTACGAGAAGATATTGCCTTTTTTATACCATAGTTTGACGCCATAAAAAAGGTTGATGTGTTTACGAGAATATATTGCCTTTTTTATACCATAGTTTGACGCCATAAAAAAGGTTGATTGTTTACGAGAAGATATTGCCTTTTTAAAACCATAGTTTGTCGCCATGAAAAGGTTATCGGCTTTGTTTTTTGTTTTTTTGTCATAGTGTAACGGCATAAACAGCTTGTTTGGTTGAAGAGAGGACATTGTCTTTTCAAATTTTATTTTGTTGGCATGAATCGCTGAATTTCTTTTTGAGATATGACATTCTTTATCGTAGTCTGACGGCATAAAAAATGTTTTGTTTGTGAGACAATGTGGCCTTCTTTACCTTACTATGACGGCCTGTACAGCTTGTTTTGTTTGTGAGACAATGTGGCCTTCTTTACCTTACTACGACGGCCTACAAAGCTTGTTTTGTTTGTGAGACAATGTGGCCTTCTTTACCTTACTACGACGGCCTACAAAGCTTGTTTTGTTTGTGAGACAATGTGGCCTTCTTTACCTTACTACGACGGCCTACAAAGCTTGTTTTGTTTGTGAGACAATGTGGCCTTCTTTACCTTACTACGACGGCCTACAAAGCTTGTTTTGTTTGTGAGACAATGTGGCCTTCTTTACCTTACTACGACGGCCTACAAAGCTTGTTTTGTTTGTGAGACAATGTGGCCTTCTTTACCTTACTACGACGGCCTACAAAGCTTGTTTTGTTTGTGAGACAATGTGGCCTTCTTTACCTTACTATGACGGCCTACAAAGCTTGTTTTGTTTGTGAGACAGTGCGGCCTTCTTTACCTTACTTTGACGGCGTACAAAGCTTGTTTTGTTTGTGAGACAATGTGGCCTTCTTTACTGTTTGTGAGACAATGTGGCCTTCTTTACCTTACTTTGACGGCGTACAAAGCTTGTTTTGTTTACGAAAGGATCTTGCCTTCCACGCCTTATTTTGTTGGCTTAAAAACCGGCTTTCTTTATAAGAAAATGTAGTTTTCTTTACCGTCGTTCGACCGCATGAGACAGCTTGTTTTGTTCACGAGAAGATAATGCCATCTTGCCCAACAGTTGTCAACAGAAAGTTAAAAACATAACAAGACAAAAACCCACAAAATAAAAACAACAGCAAAACACACACACACACACACACACACACACACACACACACACACACACACACAAAACCCAGCATTAATGCTGTAATAGCTAGAAGCAAGACAGTGATCGTTTGATATGACGTCATACGCCGACGTCAAAATCGCTTCTGGAATGGGGGGCGGACACTAATAAACAGTGACGTAAGTGGCTGGATTAGCTAATTTATGAATAATCACGCGCATGCGCAGTTTACGCTATTAAGAAAGCGAGACAGAGAGAGAGAGGGAAAAGGGGGAAAGAGGGAAAGGATTCACAGGGGGGGAGGAGGGGGGGGGGGAGGAGGGGGGGGGGGGGGCGGGTAGTGAGGGAATAACAGCGATGTGGTAATATAAGTTTCCTCAATATTATTGTTTGAATATTTTGCCATGATTTAGCCTTTTCAGCATTGATCATTCCTAAGACCCCACCCACCCCCACCCCACCTCCACACCCACCCCGGCCTCATTACTCTGCTTCTCGGTTCTTGCTTCTCAACTCACGTGCTCTGTACGTAAAGTCACGTGCTCTGTTTGTACGTAAAGTCACGTGCTCTGTCTGTACGTAAAGGGAGAGAAAAACACCGTTGTCTCCACAGAGTTTTGTGAGCATAACAGGATTGTTTTGCTCATGACACCACAAGGGTCTCTTCCCCTCAAAATTATCAGCACAAAAATCTTGCAGGTTAAGAGGACATGATAAACTCTCAACATTAGAATTTTACTGGAATGAAGAAAAACAACAACAACAACAACAAACAAACAAACAAACAAACGTGCTTATAATAGCATCATTCCTCCTTCAACTTTCACATTTGTTTAACAACAGCAACAAACAAAAACAAACAAACAAACGTGCTTATAATAGCATCATTCCTCCTTCAACTTTCACATTTGTTTAACAACAGCAACAAACAAAAACAAACAAACAAACGTGCTTATAATAGCATCATTCCTCCTTCAACTTTCACATTTGTTTAACAACAGCAACAAACAAAAACAAACAAACAAACATGCTTATAATAGCATTATTCCTCCTTCAACTTTCGCATTTGTTTATTGCAGCATTATTCCTCTGTCAACTTTCATATTTAACAGCGTGACATTCTTGTTTTAGTATTGACAGCATAATGTCCTCTTTATTTCAGTTTCTTGGCAGGAAAATGAAAAAATGTGATTTATGACGGCAAAATGCTTTGTCAAATCAAAAGTTTTTCTTTAGCATAAAAAGTTTGCTTTTGATGACAATACTGTTCTTTTTCAGATGATAATTTTGTCAGCTTCTTAAAAAGCCTGTTTGACTATGAGGCTGCATTTATCTATCAGCACAGAAAACCTGTTCATGAGAGTAAGGTCTTTCAACTCACACTCGTGAGGAGAGCATGTCATCGTCACCCCGGAGTTTGCCATTGTATCAAAAAGGTGTTTTATGGCAGTGCAACTCCAGTCTCATCTCCGTTTCGATTAAAAAAGATTTTTTGTTTGTGGGAGACTAACGTTACCTCCATTTCAGCTTGTCTGCACCTGACGTTTGTTTTGTTTATGTGAGAGTAGTGTAATCTTTACCGTAGTTTTTTTTGTGGCACAAAAAGCTTGTTTTTCAGACAACAATGCTTTCTCCGCCTGTTTCTTATCTGAAAAGCT
>CM065727.1:74680912-74683412 GCA_033310375.1 Conus canariensis | reverse complement strand
AGTGGAGGAGGAGGAAAGGGGAGGAGGAGGAAAAGGAAAGAGGAGAGGAGGAGGAGGAAAGGGGAGGAGGAGGAAAAGGAAAGAGGAGTGGAGGAGGAGGAAAGGGGAGGAGGAGGAAAAGGAAAGAGGAGAGGAGGAAAAGGAAAGAGGAGTGGAGGAAAGGGGAGGAGGAGGAAAGGGGAGGAGGAGGAAAAGGAAAGAGGAGAGGAGGAAAAGGAAAGAGGAGTGGAGGAAAGGGGAGGAGGAGGAAAAGGAAAGAGGAGTGGAGGAGGAGGAAAGGGAGGAGGAGGAGGAAAAGGAAAGAGGAGTGGAGGAAAAGGAGGAGGAAAGGGAAGAGGAGGAGGAAAGGAAAGAGGAGGAGGAGGAAAGGAAAGGGGGAGGAGGAGGAGAAAGGGGGAGGAGGAGGAAAAGGAAAGAGGAGGAGGGAGGAGGAGAAGGAGAAAGGGGAGGAGGAGGAAAAGGAAAGAGGAGGGAGGAAGGAGGAGGAGGAAAGGAGGAGAGAGGAGGGAGAGAGGAGGAAAGGAAAGGAAGGGAGGAGGAGGGAAAGGGGAGGAGGAGGAAAAGGAAAGAGGAGTGGAGGAGAGGAAAGGGGAGAGGAGGAAGGAAGAGGAGTGAGGAGGAAAAGGAGGGAGAGGAAAAGGAAAGAGGAGGGAGGAGGAAAAGGGGAGGAGGAGGAAAAGGAAAGAGGAGTGGAGGAGGAGGAAAGGGAGGAGGAGGAAAGGAAGAGGAGGAGAGGAGAAAGGGAGAGAAAGGAAAGAGGAGTGAGGAAAGGGAGAAGGGAGGGGAGGAGGAAAAGGAAAGAGGAGTGGAGGAAGAGGAAAGGGAGGAGGAGGAAAGGAAAGGAGGGGAGAGGAAAGGGGAGGAGGAGAAAGGAAAGAGGAGTGGAGGAAAGAGGAGGAGGGGAGGAAAGGGGAGGAGGAGGAAAAGGAAAGGAGGAGTGGAGGAAGAGGAAGGAGGAGGAGGAAGGAAAGGGAGGGAGGAAGGAGAAGGAGGAAAGAGGAGAGGAGGAAAGGAGGAGAGAGGAGCAGGAAAGGGGAGGAGGAGGAATGAGGAGGGGGAGAAAAAAGGAGGAAAGGGAAGTATGAAACATTTGGCGACGAAGGGGAGGAGGAGAGCTGTAATAGAATTACCACATATTCACACCACCAACCACTCCACCCCTACTTTGAAAGAAGGCAGTGCTGATTTTAGATGTATATGTGATAGAATTACCACATATTCACACCACCAACCACTCCACCCCCTACTTTGAAAAAAGGCAGTGCTGATTTTAGATGTATATGTAATAGAATTACCACATATTCACACCACCAACCACTCCACCCCCTACTTTGAAAGAAGGCAGTGTTGATTTGAGATGTATATGTAATAGAATTACCACATATTCACACCACCAACCACTCCACCCCCTACTTTGAAAGAAGGCAGTGCTGATTTTAGATGTATATGTAATAGAATTACCACATATTCACACCACCAACCACTCCACCTCGTACTTTGAAAGAAGGCAGTGTTGATTTGAGATGTATATGTAATAGAATTACCACATATTCACACCACCAACCACCCACCCCCTACTTTGAAAGAAGGCAGTATTGATTTTAGTGTGTATGTAATAGAATTACCACATATTCACACCACCAACCACTCCACCTCCTACTTTGAAAGAAGGCAGTGCTGATTTTAGATTGTAGTAATGAATGTAATAGAATTACCACATATTCACACCACCAACCACTCCACCCCCTACTTTGAAAGAAGGCAGTGCTGATTTGAGATGTGTATGTAATAGAATTACCACATATTCACACCACCAACCACTCACCCCCTACTTTGAAAGAAGGCAGTGCTGATTTGAGATGTGTATGTAATAGAATTACCACATATTCACACCACCAACCACTCCCCCCCTCGTACTTTGAAAGAAGGCAGTGCTGATTTGAGATGTATATGTAATAGAATTACCACATATTCACACCACCAACCACACCCCCTACTTTGAAAGAAGGCAGTATTTGATTTAGATGTGTATGTAATAGAATTACCACATATTCACACCACCAACACTCCACACCAACACACCCCCTACTTTGAAAGAAGGCAGTGCTGATTTGAGATGTGTATGTAATAGAATTACCACATATTCACACCACCAACCACTCCACCCCCTACTTTGAAAGAAGGCAGTGCTGATTTGAGATGTGTATGTAATAGAATTACCACATATTCACACCACCAACCACTCACCCCCTACTTTGAAAGAAGGCAGTGCTGATTTGAGATGTATATGTAATAGAATTACCACATATTCACACCACCAACCATCCACCCCCTACTTTGAAAGAAGGCAGTGCTGATTTGAGATGTGTATGTAATAGAATTACCACATATTCACACCACCAACCACTCCACCCCCTACTTTGAAAGAAGGCAGTGCTGATTTGAGATGTTATATGTAATAGAATTACCACATATTCCAAAACCACCACTTAAAGAAGCT
>CM065727.1:74663412-74668412 GCA_033310375.1 Conus canariensis | reverse complement strand
GACAACAGAATTACATCATCAGCAAACAGCATCATAAAAATCTCCACAGCACCTGGAATAATCTGAATACCATGTTTACCATTTCTTGAGAGTTCTAAAGCAAGCTCATTGATAAAAAAAGAAAACAACTGTGGGCTTAAAAGGCAGCCTTGCTTGACTCCACGTGGGCAATTGAAAAAAATCAGAATAAACACATTTCTCACGCACACATGCCAATACAGAGTCGTACATTCCATGTAATGCCATATATAACTTTCCGTTGACTCCGTTTTTTCTAAGAACATTCCATAAAATATTTCTGTTTACAGAGTCAAAAGCTTTTCTGAAATCAACAAAAGCGACATACAATTTTGTATTCTTAAGCATGTATTTTTGTACAAGAGCGAACAACGTAAATATATGATCAGTTGTACTTGTACCCAGATCTAAACCCTGCTTGCTCCTCCACGATTTTCTCTTCCAAGTCTGCCCAACGTTTTAATCTCACATTTAAAATGTGTGTGTGAACATTGCTGACAACACTTGTCAACGCTACACCTCGGTAGTTATCAGGAGTGTTTACATCTCCCTTTTTGTGGATAGGAACGATGATCGATTCAGCCCATTCAATCGGAAACGACCCGCTTCGAAACAAGTTATTGAATATCAATACCAGAACATCAATTACTAAATGATTAGAACTTTTCAGCATTTCCCCTACAATTGTATCTGGCCCTGCACTCTTCCCACCCTTCAAATGTTTTATGCCGTCAATCACTTCTTGTCTAGTAATCGGTTCGTTGAATAAAGGTTCGTCTGTTTCCGTCATATCTGTTTCTGATTCTTGTGTTTCTACTCCGTTGCCTTCCACTGTGTTGCCAGAATGGTTAAAGACATTAAAGAAATGATCATACCATTGCTGAGATGTAATATCATTGTTTATCGTTGTCTTTCTGTTCACTTGTCTTACTGCTGACCAGAAACGCTTTGGGTCATTGGCTGACTCTTTTAATCTCTGTAATCTAATCTCATCAAATTCTTTCTTTTTGTTTTTCCTCAATTTAATGTATTGCGTTCTTTCTTTGACGTACTCACCTTTACGCTCTGTCTTATATGGCTCGGTTTTAGCTCTCCTGTATCTCTGAAGCAGATTTTTGACAAGACGTTGTTTTTGTCGACATTCCATGTCAAACCAGTCATCACACTTTTTCCTTACGTTATAAACCTTTCTCATCATGCACGCTGCGGCACCACACAAAGCATTCACAAAAAGTTCAATACATAAATCAATGTTATGACAATTTTGAGTAATTATTTCCATAATGTTTCTAAAATCATTTGATTCTAATTCATTTTTAAACAAGTGTTCATTTTCATCAATCCATACAATCTTTTCTTCATTACTCTGCAGTGCTGACTTGTCTTTTTTGGTTTTGTTAAACCCATTCTTCCATTTCATTTCTACAGGCAAGTGCCAAGAAAACAGTCTGTCCCCAACTTTCATATTGCAGGATTCCTTCAGCTCAGAAGAGACCAAAAAATAATCAATTACGCTACACCCATTTGGAGAAATAAAAGTGAATTCCCCTTGTTTGTCATCAACACAACAACCATTCAATATAAACAGTTCAAACAAATAACACAAATCTAACAATGATCTCCCAAAACTGTTAATCGATTGGTCTTTTGAACGACTTTTATGAAATTCCAAATCATCGTCATCATCATTATCATCCTCATTATCATTTTCATCGCTCCACACCGGGTTAAGTGCCTGATAAATTAGCATGTTTTCCTGCCTTGGTTGTTTGCATCCCGTTCTTGCATTGAGGTCTCCACATATCATGAGACAGACATCGTCATCGCGTATTACCTCTGACAGAGCTTCTTCAAGAGCAACAACTCCGTCCTTTACCTGCATATAGTTGTATGCTGGACCTCCTTCTGGCACCACATAGCAACCCACATAAATAACATCTTTTCCCATGTTGAACAATCTACTATCCATCTTTAGTACAATAACATTACTGCAGTCGACCTTCATTTGTTTAACAAATGGTTCCAAATGTTTCTTAACCATCACTAACACTCCTCCAGAGTTTCTTCCATGTAGTGTAAAGTTTTTAGCTGGAGCAACAAATTTTGTAAACTCTGGAAAAACGGTATTATAATCAAAACTTGCACCGACAAAGGTTTCTGTCAAACAGACAACATCAAAGGAATTAATATAATTCATAAAGGAACATTCGTGCAATTTATTTAATAAATTTTCAATATTGTAATTCAAAAAGGTCAATTCCAAAGCTTGATGGTTCGCCTTATGCTATTTAGTAGTTGAACGTAAGGTTCTAGCGCTGGCACTGGAGCTGGCACTGGCGCTGGCACTGGGGCTGCCTCTACGACTGCCGCCGCTGTGAGGGGAAGACCTGACACGAGACGCTGAGCCCCTAAGATACCCGTGCATTCCCCTCTGTTGTGTTGTCACCCGCCGCGCGTTGCCACTGGTGCCGCTGTGCGAGGAGTTATTTTTAGCAGCAGGTGAAGAAGCTGCGCCGCTGGTTGGCTGCTGTTCCGCGGCTCGGTCACCCCGCTGACTGACGTCATTAACGTCAGACGCGGAATCTCGTCGGTCATTGGCTGATGGTCTGCCGCCTGTGTTTACATTCTGCATGTGCGAAATGTGTACTTCAGGCACCGCCGATCCGGCTGTCACCTCAGCATAACTACGAGGGTCGGGTCGTTTTGCACCAATAACGAATTTCCCTCGCACAAAATATGCTGACTTCCCCTCGTTTTTTGCTCTGGCCACAGTCTCCGTCTGTCTCCTCGTCAGATCGTTCGCTACTCTGACTCCAATCTTCTCCAGTTCAGAACGAAGCTGACGATCTCTAATAATAAACATTTTGTCCCTCCAGTGTGTGAATTTAACGATCATTGTTTGTGTCTGTCCCTCGCGTGGCTGTCCTACTCTGTGAGCCCTGGTAATGTGTTCCTGTGGTGTCCATGTCCTGGTCCGATCTACAGAGTTCAGTGTGTCACACACGATCCTGGCACACGTGTCGTAGTCTTCTCTGGGGGTTTGTTGTGGTAGACCATAGATTCTTAAATTGTCTCTTCTAGAGAATCCCTCCAATCTGTCGATTTCTTCTGTCATCTTTTCCACTTCTCCCTTCAAATCACTGACAGTTGTTTTCAAGGTGTTTGTCTCCTCCCCCTGCCCTGTCGCCTCTGTAAATAACTCATCCATGTCTCTTGTTAGTGATGACACAGTATCTGACAGTCGTTGATTGCCAGTCTCAAGTCTGTCACACCGTCTGTTTATTTCTTCACATTTTTCACTGACACTGTCTAACTGCGATTTTATATCCACAAGATCGTTTTTAATGGACACATTCTGTTCATGTTGCTGTTCACGTTGCTGAGTTATTTCTTCTTTTAAGTCGGAAATAGCGCAGAGAATTTTGCCGAGTGCGTCAGCTGGGAGAGAACTGGCGGTGGCACCCATTTCTGTTGTCGTGTCGGAATGGTGTTGTTTGTCAGCGGTGTCGGTAGGTCCGGGGTTCTGTTCAATGTCACCACTTAGCAGCAGTCTCCTGGCTGAGAACACTACGTTGATCACACACGCTGCTACAAGTGCTGGAACCTGTAGGCCGGTGACTGTTGTGTTGGTGTGTACTCCGCCACTGACACTGTCATGACCTAGTTCACTGACACACGGCATGGTCACCCTGTCACTGTTTCCTCCCTCCAACAGCACATTTCTCATTTCCAGCATCACCTCAATGTTCGTTTTCACACTCCACACCAGCAGCACTTCAAACAGGCACAGGAGACACACAGCTACACAGTCCACACGACAGGCGAAGCACTGCCACACACCTGCTTTGCACGCACTGCATTTCTTGCCGAGTTCACGACACCACAAAAATGGCCAATTCTGGCCCTCCACAAGGTCAGGTCGATCATTTTACGTGGCTCCCTTATCCACTCACCTTCCCACACCTGTTCTGTCACTAAATATCAATTCAACTTTCTACTGGCTGTCAATATTTCACAAAAATGTTGCAGCTGGCCGTAGGTGATGTTTACAGTTCCGCCATCTTGCGGAGAGAGAGAGAGAGAGAGAGAGAGAGAGAGAGAGAGAGAGAGAGAGAGAGAGAGATTGATAAAGAGAGAGAGTAAGTGATTGTGTGCGCCCGCGAGCATGCATGCGTGCATGGACTTCTCCATCACCGCTCCAGCCTGGCGCTGCCGCAGCTTTCACACCGGCAATCCACACAGGGAGTCAAGGCCAAGTCACCACGAGGCAACCCGCTGGAAGGGACACTGCACTGCTGCCGATCACTTTGGGTGGTGTTCGGATCCAACATGCCTGAGACACCACCGATTGATCCCCATATTCACAACAATCATTGTTTTGTCGCGGAGCCGGCGATCCTGTTGAGAGGGCACTGCCACGCCTGTCCAACGATAGTCCTCATGAACGCGCATACACAGAGGACCTTGACGTGGACTTACCAGGCACATCCACGACGTGAACTTACCAGGGACACACACGACGTGAACTTACCAGGGACACACACGACGTGAACTTACCAGGGACACACATGACGTGAACTTACCAGGGACACACACGACGTGAACTTACCAGGGACAAACTTACCAGGGATACACATGACGTGAACTTACCAGGGACAAACTTACCAGAGATACACATGACGTGAACTTACCAGGGACAAACTTACCAGGGACACACACGACGTGAACTTACCAGGGACAAACTTACCAGGGACAAACACGACGTGAACTTACCAGGGACAAACACGACGTGAACTTACCAGGGACAAACATGACGTGAACTTACCAGGGACACACACGACGTGAACTTACCAAGGACATAAACGAGTGAACTTACCAGGGACATACACGACGTGAACTTACCAGGGACACACACGATGTGAACATACCAGGGACATACACGACGTGATTTACCAGGGACACACACGACGTGAACTTACCAG
>CM065727.1:74638412-74650912 GCA_033310375.1 Conus canariensis | reverse complement strand
CCTGTTCTTTCCTTTATTCCTCTTCCTTTCACCCTTTGCTTCTTGTTGTCGTAGTTGTTGATGATGATAATGCTCTTCTTTTCCCCTGTTCTTTCCTTTATTCCTCTTCCTTCCACCCTTTGCTTCTTGTTGTCGTAGTTGTTGATGATGATAATGCTCTTCTTTTCCCCTGTTCTTTCCTTTATTCCTCTTCCTTTCACCCTTTGCTTCTTGTTGTCGTAGTTGTTGATGATGATAATGCTCTTCTTTTCCCCTGTTCTTTCCTTTATTCCTCTTTCCTTTCACCCTTTGCTTCTTGTTGTCGTAGTTGTTGATGATGATAATGCTCTTCTTTTCTCCCTGTTCTTTCCTTTATTCCTCTTCCTTTCACCCTTTGCTTCTTGTTGTCGTAGTTGTTGATGATGATAATGCTCTTCTTTTCCCCTGTTCTTTCCTTTATTCCTCTTCCTTTCACCCTTTGCTTCTTGTTGTCGTAGTTGTTGATGATGATAATGCTCTTCTTTTCCCCTGTTCTTTCCTTTATTCCTCTTCCTTTCACCCTTTGCTTCTTGTTGTCGTAGTTGTTGATGATGATAATGCTCTTCTTTTCCCCTGTTCTTTCCTTTATTCCTCTTCCTTTCACCCTTTGCTTCTTGTTGTCGTAGTTGCTGTTCCATCTCCCCCTTCTCTTCCTCCTTCTTCTTCTGAACATTTCCACTTCGTTTTACTTTCTTCTTCTTTGCCTCTCCTTTCCCCCTCACTCCTTTTCTTCTGTCTTTTCCTCCTCACATTGTAGTTCTTGTTCTTTCTTCTTTCTTTTTCTGACTTTTCCTTTTTCTTCCTCCTGCAAGTTCTCCGCCTTTCATCTCTGCTGCTGCAGCTGCTAGTCTTAGTCTACAGTGGTGGTGTTGTTCTCCACGTTTTAATCGCAGCACTGATTATTCTTCTTGTGTTTGTTTATGTTGTTGATCTCTGATGTTTGTGTTCTTCTTGATCTTCCAATGATGTTGCCTGGTCCTCATGTTTCTTTCGTGCTGGTTCTTTCCGAGCTTCTGCACTTCAAAGTGTGTATCTACTGATGGGTGTATGCATTCCTATAATGACACCAACCTAACATACTGTAACACGATAGTTCAGTTTGTTCACTTCAAAGTGTGTATCTACTGATGGGTGTATGCATTCCTATAATGACACCAACCTAACATACTGTAACACGATAGTTCAGTTTGTTCACTTCAAAGTGTGTATCTACTGATGGGTGTATGCATTCCTATAATGACACCAACCTAACATACTGTAACACGATAGTTCAGTTTGTTCACTTCAAAGTGTGTATCTACTGATGGGTGTATGCATTCCTATAATGACACCAACCTAACATACTGTAACACGATAGTTCAGTCTGTTCACTTCAAAGTGTGTATCTACTGATGGGTGTATGCATTCCTATAATGACACCAACCTAACATACTGTAACACGATAGTTCAGTTTGTTCACTTCAAAGTGTGTATCTACTGATGGGTGTATGCATTCCTATAATGACACCAACCTAACATACTGTAACACGATAGTTCAGTTTGTTCACTTCAAAGTGTGTATCTACTGATGGGTGTATGCATTCCTATAATGACACCAACCTAACATACTGTAACACGATAGTTCAGTTTGTTCACTTCAAAGTGTGTATCTACTGATGGGTGTATGCATTCCTATAATGACACCAACCTAACATACTGTAACACGATAGTTCAGTTTGTTCACTTCAAAGTGTGTATCTACTGATGGGTGTATGCATTCCTATAATGACACCAACCTAACATACTGTAACACGATAGTTCAGTTTGTTCACTTCAAAGTGTGTATCTACTGATGGGTGTATGCATTCCTATAATGACACCAACCTAACATACTGTAACACGATAGTTCAGTTTGTTCACTTCAAAGTGTGTATCTACTGATGGGTGTATGCATTCCTATAATGACACCAACCTAACATACTGTAACACGATAGTTCAGTTTGTTCACTTCAAAGTGTGTATCTACTGATGGGTGTATGCATTCCTATAATGACACCAACCTAACATACTGTAACACGATAGTTCAGTTTGTTCACTTCAAAGTGTGTATCTACTGATGGGTGTATGCATTCCTATAATGACACCAACCTAACATACTGTAACACGATAGTTCAGTTTGTTCACTTCAAAGTGTGTATCTACTGATGGGTGTATGCATTCCTATAATGACACCAACCTAACATACTGTAACACGATAGTTCAGTTTGTTCACTTCAAAGTGTGTATCTACTGATGGGTGTATGCATTCCTATAATGACACCAACCTAACATACTGTAACACGATAGTTCAGTTTGTTCACTTCAAAGTGTGTATCTACTGATGGGTGTATGCATTCCTATAATGACACCAACCTAACATACTGTAACACGATAGTTCAGTCTGTTCACTTCAAAGTGTGTATCTACTGATGGGTGTATGCATTCCTATAATTACACCAACCTAACATACTGTAACACGATAGTTCAGTCTGTTCACTTCAAAGTGTGTATCTACTGATGGGTGTATGCATTCCTATAATGACACCAACCTAACATACTGTAACACGATAGTTCAGTCTGTTCACTTCAAAGTGTGTATCTACTGATGTGTGTATGCATTCCTATAATTACACCAACCTAACATACTGTAACACGATAGTTCAGTTTGTTCACTTCAAAGTGTGTATCTACTGATGGGTGTATGCATTCCTATAACTACACTAACCTCATTCCTATAATTACACTAACCTAACATACTGTAACACGATAGTTCAGTCTGTTCACTTCAAAGTGTGTATCTACTGATGGGTGTATGCATTCCTATAATTACACTAACCTAACACACTGTAACACGATAGTTCAGTTTGTTCACTTCAAAGTGTGTATCTACTGATGGGTGTATGCATTCTTAAAGTTACACTAACCTAACATACTGTAACACGATAGTTCAGTTTGCAGATGTTGCCTTGTATTATTAATTTGAATTTCAAACTTCACGCCATAAAACAACACAATGAAACGAATTAGTGACTCTACAAATAAACGTTTCTGGCACTGGAAAACTTATGTCAGAAACACGTGTAGAGACACTCACTCGTCTCTTCGACTCTTTGAAGTTTTAATTCAAGTAATCAATGTCATGTTTACAGAAAATGTATAGTCGTGTTCAAACGAGAAAAGTTTATTTACTAATTTCCCGAGATATACATTTACTGACTGATTCAATTTCGATGCAGCAGTCGTAAACTGCCTCATATTATTAACAAGCTGTCCAGTGCCAGGAACATTGGTTTGATCATTTCTGATGACGAACAGGACGATGACAGTCATGCTTTCATGGTTAGTTAGGCTGCCTTTGTTCATTATGGCGTGACTGAAACAGTCACCAATCGTTAATAGAAAGGTAGCTAAACTTATGACAGTGTTTGTTAAACGTCATCACCACTGCCACATTAGGTGAAAGTTCGTCAAGGAGAAAAACAACAATGTAACGGCACCACCACTTTGCTTCTAAGTCTAGTCATACTAGGAGCGTCCTTTGGTTTTATAATACTCTTAATGAACTGGAGAACCGGAAGAGGAAGATTATCAAAGTGACAGAGAAGAAACGGAGGGAAAAGAAAAAAGAAGAAAATGGCAATGGAGATGAAGATGACAAAGATGACGACAAACAGCAAAAATGAATAATCACTGTCACTTTCTATTGGGACCACATTGTGGCATTTGTTTCATGGACGTGTAAATCACCACAGCAGGACACGACAGGTGGACGCCATGTCCAATTCACCCCGAGATGCAGGTGGCGGGAGATTAGATCAGCCGACGAGAGGCGTCTCCTGGCGGTGTGAACGTGGAACTGGGGGTGTGAGGGTGGAATGGAGCGCACTGACCTCCGTCACCTGTGTGCTGACGATGTTCTCTCTTCACAGGGTCAGTTTGGGTTTCGTCAAGGAGGGGTTACAGCGTGCGCGGTATTCCATTGAAGCCGGCCCACATCTGCAAAGCTGCAAGACCCACGTACATTGAGAATCAGATAGAGTAATGACTGTGAAGTCTGCCTTTCCACAGAACTATAGTGTGCCTGTGGAAGCAAAATGAGAGCGAGAAAGGATGACAAAGGGATACCTTTATAGGCAGTCTTGTACTTCAACGGCATATACAGAGCATGCGTCCGTGTGCGCACATTGCACACCAGCAGCCATGATACAGCAGCTAAGTATAGGTATTCTTGTGTAGCAACATTGATATTGACAATCTGAAAACACACGTAGAAATAGAACACAGACTGGCAAAGACATGCACACATGCACACTCTGTTCATCTCTCGGACAGGCAAATAAATGCATGCATGTACACTCTTTCTGTTCCTTATTATCTAACACACATACACACACTCACTCACTTACACACGCACACGCACACACACACACACACACACACACACACACACACACACACACACACACACACACACACACACACACAACGCACACATACACACACAATATCGAGGACAATGTTTTCAAGCAAATTTATTGAGTACATTGTACTTGACCCAAATATGCACCTCATAGAAAACACCTGATTATCAAGCAGATCTCATCCTTCTTCTGCTTCTTCACCTCCCTTACACCTGTGAAGTCACGAGAACGCTGCTTTATACAAGTATGCTTCACCTCCCTTACACCTGTGAAGTCACGAGAACGCTGCTTTATACAAGTGTGCTTCACCTCCCTTACATCTGTGAAGTCACGAGAACGCTGCTTTATACAAGTGTGCTTCACCTCCCTTACACCTGTGAAGTCACGAGAACGCTGCTTTATACAAGTGTGCTTCACCTCCCTTACATCTGTGAAGTCACGAGAACGCTGCTTTATACAAGTGTGCTTAACCTCCCTTACATCTGTGAAGTCACGAGAACGCTGCTTTATACAAGTGTGACTTCACCTCCCTTACACCTGTGAAGTCACGAGAACGCTGCTTTATACAAATGTGCTTCACCTCCCTTACATCTGTGAAGTCACGAGAACGCTGCTTTATACAAGTGTGCTTCACGAGAACGCTGCTTTATACAAGTGTGACTTCACCTCCCTTACATCTGTGAAGTCACGAGAACGCTGCTTTATACAAGTGTGACTTCACCTCCCTTACATCTGTGAAGTCACGAGAACGCTGCTTTATACAAGTGTGCTTCACCTCCCTTACATCTGTGAAGTCACGAGAACGCTGCTTTATACAAGTGTGACTCACCTCCCTTACATCAGTGAAGTCACGAGAACGCTGCTTTATACAAGTGTGACTCACCTCCCTTACATCAGTGAAGTCACGAAGGCGCTGCTTTATACAAGTGTGACTTCACCTCCCTTACATCTGTGAAGTCACGAGAACGCTGCTTTATACAAGTGTGCTTCACCTCCCTTATATCAGTGAAGTCACGAGGGCGCTGCTTTATACAAGTGTGTTCAGGTTCCTTCAGCTTTTCCAAGACCTGGGTCTGTGAAAATGTCTGTCTGTGCTGTAATGCTGCCAGTCCACTCTTTGTCTGTGAAAATGTCTGTGCTGTAATGCTGTCAGTCCACTCTGTCTGTGAAAATGTCTGTGCTGTAATGCTGTCAGTCCACTCTGTCTGTGAAAATGTCTGTGCTGTAATACTGCCAGTCCACTCTGTCTGAGAAAATGTCTGTGCTGTAATGCTGCCAGTCCACTCTGTCTGTGAAAATGTCCGTGCTGTAATGCTGCCAGTCCACTCTTTGTGAAAATGTCTGTCTGTGTTGTAATGCTGCCAGTCCACTCTGTCTGTGAAAATGTCTGTGCTGTAATGCTGCCAGTCCACTCTTCGTCTGTGAAAATGTCTGTGCTGTATGCTGCCAGTCCACTCTTTGTCTGTGAAAATGTCTGTCTATGCTGTAATGCTGCCAGTCCACTCTGTCTGTGAAAATGTCTGTGTTGTAATGCTGCAGTCCACTCTGTCTGTGAAAATGTCTGTCTGTGCTGTAGTGCTGCCAGTCCACTCTTTTGTCTGTGAAAATGTCTGTCTGTGCTGTAGTGCTGCCAGTCCACTCTTTTGTCTGTGAAAATGTCTGTCTGTGCTGTAATGCTGCCAGTCCGCTCTGTCTGTGAAAATGCCTGTACTGTAATGCTGCAGTCCACTCTTTTGTCTATGAAAATGTCTGTCTGTGCTGTAATGCTGCAGTCCACTCTGTCTGTGAAAATGCCTGTACTGTAATGCTGCAGTCCACTCTTTGTCTTTGTAAAAATGTCTCTCTGTGCTGTAATGCTGCCAGTCCACTCTGTGAAAATGTCTGTCTGTGCTGTAATGCTGCAGTCCACTCTGTCTGTGAAAATGTCTGTCTGTGCTGTAATGCTGCAGTCCCACTCTGTCTGTGAAAATGTCTGTGCTGTAATGCTGCCAATCCACTCTTTGTCTGTGAAAATGTCTGTGCTGTAATGCTGGCAGTCCACTCTTTGTCTGTGAAAAATGTCTGTGCTGTAATGCTGCCAGTCCACTCTTTGTCTGTGAAAATGTCTGTATGTGCTGTAATGCTGCAGTCCACTCTGTCTGTGAAAATGTCTGTATGTTTGCTGTAATGCTGCCAGTCCACTCTTTGTCTGTGAAAATGTCTGTATGTGCTGTAATGCTGCAGTCCACTCTGTCTGTGAAAATGTCTGTATGTGCTGTAATGCTGCAGTCCACTCTTTGTCTGTGAAAATGTCTGTATGTGCTGTAATGCTGCAGTCCACTCTGTCTGTGAAAATGTCTGTATGTGCTGTAATGCTGCAGTCCACTCTTTGTCTGTGAAAATGTGTTTGCTGTAATGCTGCAGTCCACTCTGTCTGTGAAAATGTCTGTCTGTGCTGTAATGCTGCAGTCCACTCTGTCTGTGAAAATGTCTGTCTGTGCTGTAATGCTGCCAGTCCATTCTTTGTCTGTGAAAATGTCTGTGCTGTAATGCTGCCAGTCCATTCTTTGTCTGTGAAAATGTCTGTGCTGTAATGCTGCCAGTCCACTCTTTGTCTGTGAAAATGTCTGTGCTGTAATGCTGCCAGTCCACTCTTTGTCTGTGAAAATGTCTGTGCTGTAATGCTGCCAGTCCACTCTTTGTCTGTGAAAATGTCTGTATGTGCTGTAATGCTGCCAGTCCACTCTGTCTGTGAAAATGTATGTGCTGTAATGCTGCCAGTCCACTCTTTGTCTGTGAAAATGTCTGTGTTGTAATGCTGCAGTCCGCTCTGTCTGTGAAAATGTCTGTCTGTGCTGTAGTGCTGCCAGTCCACTCTTTGTCTGTGAAAATGTCTATATGTGCTCTAATGCTGCAGTCCACTCTGTCTGTGAAAATGTCTGTATGTGCTGTAATGCTGCAGTCCACTCTTTGTCTGTGAAAATTGTGTTTGCTGTAATGCTGCAGTCCACTCTGTCTGTGAAAATGTCTGTCTGTGCTGTAATGCTGCCAGTCCACTCTGTCTGTAAAAAATGTCTGTCTGTGCTGTAATGCTGCAGTCCACTCTGTCTGTGAAAATGTCTGTCTGTGCTGTAATGCTGCCAGTCCATTCTTTGTCTGTGAAAATGTCTGTGCTGTAATGCTGCCAGTCCATTCTTTGTCTGTGAAAATGTCTGTGCTGTAATGCTGCCAGTCCACTCTTTGTCTGTGAAAATGTCTGTGCTGTAATGCTGCCAGTCCACTCTTTGTCTGTGAAAATGTCTGTCTGTGCTGTAATGCTGCAGTCCACTCTGTCTGTGAAAATGTCTATGTGCTGTAATGCTGCCAGTCCACTCTGTCTGTGAAAATGTCTGTGCTGTAATGCTGCCAGTCCACTCTTTGTCTGTGAAAATGTCTGTCTGTGCTGTAATGCTGCAGTCCACTCTTTTGTCTGTGAAAATATCTGTCTGTGCTGTAATGCTGCAGTCCACTCTGTCTGTGAAAATGTCTGTGCTGTAATGCTGCCAGTCCACTCTTTTTGTCTGTGAAAATGTCTGTGCTGTAATGCTGCCAGTCCACTCTTTGTCTGTGAAAATGTCTGTCTGTGCTGTTAATGCTGCAGTCCACACTTTTTGTCTGTGAAAATGTCTGTGCTGGAATGCTGCCAGTCTACTCTGTCTGTGAAAATGTCTGTGCTGTAATGCTGCCAGTCCACTCTTTGTCTGTGAAAATGCCTGTGCTGTAATGCTGCAGTCCACTCTGTCTGTGAAAATGCCTGTGCTGTAATGCTGCCAGTCCACTCTGTCTGTGAAAATGTCTGTGCTGTAATGCTGCCAGTCCACTCTTTGTCTGTCTTCTCCGTTGTTTTCTTTCTCAACTGATCTCTGGAGAATTGTTTTAGCAAGGCCTTTGATTCTTCTGACATGACCACAACAACAAAGGTCTTATTTTCAGAAAAAAAATCTGTATTTTCAATAAATGATGTCAGCAGATCTTAGTACAGTCAGTTGTGCTGCTGATGGTTTGATGCACTTATCATGGGTGTGTGATCAGTGTCAGTGTTTTTCAGTTATTACCTCAGTCTGATAGCGTGGATTCTTTTTATCCAGATCTGCATGTGAGGGTCCATGTCTTGCATGCATTCAGGCAGGTGACACATGCCACTGCATGCATTCAGGCAGGTGACACTGCCACTGCATGCATTCAGGCAGGTGACACGTGCCACTGCATGCATTCAGGCAGGTGACACGTGCCACTGCATGCATTCAGGCAGGTGACACGTGCCACTGCATGCACTCAGGCAGGTGACACATGCCACTGCATGCATTCAGGCAGGTGACACGTGCCACTGCATGCACTCAGGCAGGTGACACGTGCCACTGCATGCGTTCAGGTAGGTGACACGCGCCACTGCATGCGTTCAGGCAGGTGACACGTGCCACTGCATGCACTCAGGCAGGTGACACGTGCCACTGCATGCGTTCAGGCAGGTGACACGTGCCACTGCATGCGTTCAGGCAGGTGACGCATGCCACTGCATGCGTTCAGGCAGGTGACACGTGCCACTGCATGCGTTCAGGCAGGTGACGCGTGCCACTGCATGCGTTCAGGCAGGTGACACGTGCCACTGCATGCGTTCAGGCAGGTGACGCGTGCCACTGCATGCGTTCAGGCAGGTGACACGTGCCACTGCATGCGTTCAGGCAGGTGACGCGTGCCACTGCATGCGTTCAGGCAGGTGACACGTGCCGCTGCATGCGTTCAGGCAGGTGCCACGTGCCACTGCATGCGTTCAGGCAGGTGCCACGTGCCACTGCATGCGTTCAGGCAGGTGCCACGTGCCACTGCATGCGTTCAGGCAGGTGCCACGTGCCACTGCATGCGTTCAGGCAGGTGCCACGTGCCACTGCATGCGTTCAGGCAGGTGCCACGTGCCACTGCATGCGTTCAGGCAGGTGCCACGTGCCACTGCATGCGTTCAGGCAGGTGCCACGTGCCACTGCATGCCCTCGGGCAGGTGCCACGTGCCACTGCATGCGTTCAGGCAGGTGCCACGTGCCACTGCATGCCCTCAGGCAGGTGACACGTGCCACTGCATGCGTTCAGGCAGGTGCCACGTGCCACTGCATGCCCTCAGGCAGGTGACACGTGCCACTGCATGCGTTCAGGCAGGTGCCACGTGCCACTGCATGCCCTCAGGCAGGTGACACATGCCACTGCATGCGTTCAGGCAGGTGCCACATGCCACTGCATGCCCTCAGGCAGGTGACACGTGCCACTGCATGCGTTCAGGCAGGTGACACATGCCACTGCATGCGTTCAGGCAGGTGACACATGCCACTGCATGCCCTCAGGCAGGTGACACGTGCCACTGCATGCCCTCAGGCAGGTGACACATGCCACTGCATGCATTCAGGCAGGTGACACATGCCACTGCATGCACGATCCTCATCTGGTGTTTCATGGCGCTGTTACAGATCCTCCAAACAAATTTCAGTCTGGACTGTGCTGATATCGTCTTTGCTGTCTCTGGGAGGATTTCTGGTTTGGATTCCTCAATGCTAATCATACTTCCTAGTTTGATGCAATATCAACGGTGGTATTATGGCAGTTTGGATTCCTCATTGCTAATGATACTCTTGCTGGTTTGATGCCATATCAACGGTGGTGCTGTGGCTGGCCATAGGTCTTCTCAGTGCTGATTTGCATGACACATCTGGTTGATGTTTCGCCCAGTATTTGTGCCATTTTTCGTTCACCGCTTGGCAGGCCATCGATGTCATATATAAATAGGGGTTTTATGATGGTTCTTCCTTCAGTGCTTACTGTGTTGACATGATCTTCAAAAGCATCAGTCATGATGTATTCCGGGAGTATGTTGAAAAGTGTGGAGATTGAAGACAATCTTCAGGAAGTGTGGAGATTGAAGGCAATCTTGGCGAACTGCAACTGAGAGATGGAACCACTTTGCAATAGCATCCTGTGTGAGCACTCCACTGTCTGCTCTGAATTACAGTTGCTGAGTGGTGTTGTTTCGCTTTTTCTCGATGTTGAATTTGTTCATTGTGGTCCATGATGCCTCCTTTATGACTCTGTCGAATGCCTTCTTGAAGTCTTTGAAGACATGGTAGAAGTCGCTCTGCTGTTGGTGGTGCTTTTCGCCAAGGGTACACACGCCATGCAGATCTGTTTGATGGCAGTTCTTCTTTTTTCAGAATCCAGCTTGCAAGGATGTTGACAGTGCCTGCAGCCATACCACATTCCAGAGACTCTACTTCCGCTATCGCTCCCTAAAAGATGACTCATGTGATGGTCCTGAACTAGTATGACTCTTTGATCTCTTTGGCTCTGTGCTCCACCTTTTTCTGATGTCTGTCTCCCGTCTTAGCCAGTCACCGTCTTAGTCCTAAAAGCTTCTGTTTTGTCAAGTCTTGAACAATCTTAAAAGCTTTCTTTACAATATTTAAAGCTTTCTTTGTGTTATTGTTGTCTAATTTTTTTCTCAATGTCCTCACACAGGTATTTGATCCAGCCTTTCTTTGCATTCTTGATGTCATGACCGATCCTCTTGTTTTGATGTCATGACCGATCCTCTTGTTTTGATGCCATGACCGATCCTCTTGTTTTGATGTCATGACCGATCCTCTTGTTTACAGTGCTGTGTTTTTCCCTCCCTCTCTCACTCCTCTTGTGAAGTTTTAAGTTCCTTTAGGTGTCCCACATCTCCAGACATTGCTTTTGATCCATGGCTTGGGTTTCCATTGGCGTATTCTCAGGAGTCTGTTCCTGTGTTAGTCATTGTTTGGTTGAATTTATTCGTGAGGGCTTCAAGATCGTCTTCAAGGAGTTGTAATGGAGTGAAATGTTCTCCTTTTGCTGCTGGGAATTGTTCAACGTGTCAGAATCTTTCAGTCCTTTAAGATTAAATTTGAGAAGGCTTAAAATGTTTCTTGTTTGTTCTTCAACCGTTCTTTGAAGCTCATCTTGACAAGGTCGTAGTAACTATCAAGGTCAGCTCCTCGAAATCTTCATGTTTTAGTTCTATTGATGAAGTTAGTAAATCATCCGCTGTTATAATTGCACTCCTGTGTTGACAGCTATGAAACATAAAGCTTGCTGCATAGTTCTGATCAGCAGTATATATCAAGTGAACCTGTCAGATCATGAACACGTTCAGTGAGAACCATCTTTCTGTATTTTCTGCTACGTTTTGTAACTGCCTCCGCCAGCTCCTTGTGGGATAAAAGGTAAACATTTCATGGCACACAGTTTTTGTTGGTGGATGAAGTTTTGGTGCTACAATACAGTGTGGTGGAAAGTGCAGTAAGGAAGACCGATGATCGCATATTGTGGTGTGTGTTTTGGAAGACAGGCTCAAAGGAAAGTGCTCAAAGGAAAGTCAAAGGATAGTGCTCAAAGGAAAGTGCTCAAAGGATAGTGCTCAAAGGAAAGTGGTCAAAGGAAAGTGGTCAAAGGATAGTGCTCAAAGGAAAGTGCTCAAAGGATAGTGGTCAAAGGAAAGTGGTCAAAGGAAAGTCAAAGGATAGTGCTCAAAGGAAAGTGCTCAAAGGATAGTGGTCAAAGGAAAGTGGTCAAAGGAAAGTCAAAGGATAGTGCTCAAAGGAAAGTGCTCAAAGGACAGTGCTCAAAGGACAGTGCTCAAAGGATGGTGCTCAAAGGAAGGTGCTCAAAGGAAGGTGGTTTCGTATAGTAAGCGAGAGAAACTCCGGTGTCATGGTTGGAGTTTGGCAAGGGGCAGGCGTTTTCGATCCCGCTCCACGAGGCCTGAAATGTCGGTCTGACCGCAGTTTGTCGGATAAAATGGCAAAACATGATCCAATGTGCAGCACATACCAGGCCCTAGGTAAGAATCCACGGCAATTAGGGGATTGTCCATTCTCATGGTACATTTCGGTGGGAAAATCCACTTTGTGGGGGGACCATAAAACAAAAAGCAGAACACAAAGCAAAAAACCCCAAAAAAACACCGCACACAAAAAGCCCGTAAACTGGTAGGAAAAAAAAAAGGAAAGCGCTTTGTTAACA
>CM065727.1:74625912-74633412 GCA_033310375.1 Conus canariensis | reverse complement strand
TGTGTGTGTGTGCGTGAGAGAGAGAGAGAGAGAGAGAGAGAGAGAGAGAATACAGAGAATACGAAAGATTTCTGTCACGAAAGGCCTTGGCACTTTGGATGTGTACATATAAATCCAATCCTGTGACATAATTTACTTAGTTATTAAGAGTGACTGTCATTATGCAGTGATTGTCACTTGGTTGTTTCTCTTGTCTTAGATGCTTTTTTTTTATTCAAATAGATCAACTGATTTTTTTAAAACTAGTTAAACTTGTGCTGATGACATCAGGAATCAGAATCTCAAAACGTTTGGACTCTTATGGAAGATACTTGCAATATACATGAAATTCTGATAAGTTCTAAAATGGACAAAATGGGAGAAAATCGATGCCATAGTCATTACGTTAAGTAACGGACATATTAGATTAAATTCAATATGATTGCATTTTGATGTGCAAGAACTGCACTATCTGATATTCCAAAACGAAATCACTCAGTTTGAATTTCAATTATCAGCCTATATCTGGAATCGTATTCAGAAGTGCATATAGAGGGATTCAAGGGATTGATAGGCACGTTTTGAACAACTCTTGTTTTACATATGGTCATTCCAGTCATGCCAAGAGAGAGAGAGAGAGAGAGAGGAGAGAGAGAGAGAGAGAGAGAGAGAGAGAGAGAGAGACGGACGGACAGACAGAGAGACGGATGGACGGACAGACAGATAGACAGACAGGCGGACGGACAGACGGACAGAGAGATGGGGTGGGACAGAGGGAATAGGGGACAGAGAGAGACAGACAGACAGGCTGGAACACAGGGAAAAGACAGGGAGAGAGGCATGCATGGGCAGGTTATTTATTTGGTCATAGTGGAAATGGAATTGCCACCAAACATGGTTTGCTTCCCCCTTTAGCAAGCCCCCCCCCCCCCCCCCCCCCCCCCCCGGGCTGATTCCAGATGACTGATTGAACTGACGGCCTGTAATGAGAAATGGAGGAGGGGGGGGGGGGGGGGGGGCGGCAGGGGAAGGGGAGGGGTTGGGGGTGGAGGTAGTGAGGGGGAAATGGTGGAAGAGGATGAGACATGGTGGCTAAGCATACAATTTGGGGAGGTATGAAATTAAAAAAAAAAGGGGGGGAGGGGAGGGAGGAGGGAGGGATTCATTCATTTGTGTTGTTTATAGACCCGTGCACTGAGGAGGCCACATTAGGGATGAGCAAATGATAAAATAATCCATGTGCACAGTTGAAATGCAATGTTAAAATTGAAGACAAAGTCAGTGTATACAACTGAAAAGATCGATGTAAAAAGCTTGTTCATGATCCACGTATTTCACACATTGACCTTACAAAATATGTGCAAATCATAAATAAAAACCAAAGCTAGTTTTTTTTTTAAAGACGATTTTAAGGAAAGTGTTTATGGTCCAAAAATGTAGTAATCGGATCTTTGAAAAATGTTCTTCATATAAAAACTGAAAAATCACTTCTTTTCGAACATTTTTAGAACGAAGTCTTCATGGATTTTGTTGTAACGTGTTGTTATCTATTGACACACAGAATGAAAGCAAGGGGAAGGAGAAACTGTGGGGAATAGCTCAGTGAAATGTGAAGGGAGAGGAAGAGAGCTGGAAGGGATGGGTGTGGTAGGCTGGTGTGGGTGAGTGGGCAGGCTGGAGGGAGGGAGGGAGGGAGGGAGGATGCCGCCTGTGTGATTGAGCCGTCGATTTTCGTGGATGTTAAGTGGGGGAGACAGGTCTCCTGGAGGACGGTATGGGTTGGGATGAGGCCGGCGGAGAGGCTTTAATTTCTTTCCCCGTTCTTTTTTCCATTATGGAAAAGAGTCCAGAAGCTTAGGAATTCAGAATGGTCTGGGACAAATCTTTTGCGCATCACTCTCCCTCTGTGTCCCCAAAGTTTTCTGTTTCTCCATTTTCGTTATCTCTTTACAGCATTACTGGGTGGCTATGTCTTCTCCTCCGTATCTCGTCTTTCTACGTTAGCATTCTCCGTCCTCCATCTCCCTTCGACGTTGATCATGTTGCTGTTGTTATGGTTGTTATTGTCGTGATTATCGTCAGTCATCGTTGTTGTTGCTGTTGCTGTTTGTTCACATCATTTCTTTTCCTCCGACTCTTCTTTATGTGGTCCCTCAATTTGTCTTGATTGTTGGCTATTCAAAAGAAACCAAGAATGATTTATGTACTGAGGATTGTGAATGAACATGGCCATTTCTGTTTAAACAACCTTGTATTTCCAGTTTTCACAATTTTACTACAAATGTAAATGAGGCAGGACATCAGCAAAGTATAATTATAAAATCTTATCTTAAAAGCATGTGGTCATAAAAAGAATCTGCAATGGATGTCAGAATTATGATACATGAATCTATCACCAGCCACCATGGTGAAGTGTTAGTATCGCTGACTCCTGGCTGGTAGGTCTTGGGCCCCATTCCCATCATCTCCGTTTATTTTGGGATTTATCGGCCCCAACTGGTTCCTACCCAGGCTGAGTTTGCTGTGGGCTTAATTAGGAAGACTGGCACCACACAGTCAAGTTACATCCACATATGGACACGTCTCTGAAAAAAATTGCTTAAATTTCCTCACCGAGACTACGGATGTTTGTATCTCTTGGACCTGGTTGACGCCCGGGATACATTATCATCATCATCTTCCTCCTCCTCCTCCTCCTCCTCCTCCTCCTCATCTTCGTCGATCAGCACAAGAAATCTCATTATAAGGCTCTTCATGGTCTGCTCACATTGTGACGTCAGTTTTGATCAATTATCTCTCTCAGCCTATGCCTTTAGTCTGGTTCTCACGTGGTCACTGGCAAATTCATGGGGACTGTCTTTAGACGGACGTGGTGGCGCCTTCTTGAGGTAGAGCACACTCACGCTGGCTCTGGCTCTTAAGGAGCAGGGGGTTCAGCAGTCGCTGTCCTGCGTATGTTTGATCAGAACAGGCGTCACTGAACACCACCGAAATGACTCGGCAGCAATGCAGTGTCTTCTCCTCATGACGACTTGACATTGCTGCTCCCTGTGGATTGCCAGTGCCAGTGTTGTGGCAGGATGGGATGCCAGAATGGACTGAAGTGGCACAGAAGATGGGACAGAAAAACAAGAAGATATCACAGTATGACATATTATAGTAGAGAATGGAAGAAAACATGAAGATATCACGATATGACATGTTACAGTATAGAATGGAAGAAAACAGAAGAAAAACTGATCCACTATATCAGCATGACCGTTTTGGTGATTATATCGACCTACAGTACTGGTATCATCATTCCCTGATGTTGTTGATCCATGATATCGGCGTGAACATTTCTATGATTAGTCAGTAGACCAATACATAGCCACCACATTAGCAAAGACTTGGTGTGCATTTCGATGCGGTAACTATTGATTGCATTTCTATTTTCAGTCATGAACGTGAAAAGGAACATAATGTGGAGACTGGTGTGTTTCAAAAATCTGCATGAGGTGGAGAAGTTTCAGGTTTAGCAAGCATGAGGGTCTCAATCAGCCCTTTCTACTCCATATTTCTGAATTTCATCTCTGTTCACCAGCGTCTGGAGTTCTAGGATGTAACAGTTGTGCAATTTAAAAATCCAGAGAATTTAGCGAGTGGACTTAAACCCTGTCCCCTCCCCTACAGAGAAAAGGGCACATTTATCTGTGTTCAATATGTTTCTCTTGATGAAGAGAAGAACGATAATGATGTTTTCATGGTCAGTACTGATGTATTCCTTCTGCAGACCAGTGCACTCATACACTTGTGTATTCCATACACCTCTTCATAGAAAATACACCACATACTCCATATTGTTCCAAAATTCACATAATCAGAGTATTTTGTCGTGTATTACTATTGTTGTGAAACTAATTCCACGTTTTCTCATTATTTGTGTGAGATTGTATTTTGACAAAAGAAGTTGCTATCTCTCTGATTGGGTGGACGAGTTACCGACCAGAATAAGATTCGCTACCCAAAGTTTCACCATTGTCGTGCATCAACAGGTAATGCCAGCCATGCTTAAATACAAACCTGAAGACCTTCTGCTGTCAAGCTCTCCTAGAGTTTCTTCCTACTGTTTTGAAGTCTTCCTCTTTGAGTGACAAAACAGTTCAGAGCAAGTGAGTGCCAAAATACACCCGTGTTCAAGACACTTTTCTCATCTTTGATCACAATTTCTCCCCACAGCTGATTTGAGGTGCTGAGATCCGATTCTGGTAATGCAATTCCAATTACAACACACCCGAAGTGGTGTGAGGTGCTCAGATCCGATTCTGGTAAAGCAATTCCACTTACAACACCCCCGGAGTGGTAATTCTCTCTTTGATGAGAAAAAGCACGGCTGAATGACGAGAACATTTGAAAGACAGGTCTGCCTCTTTCTTGTTGCGAGGGAAGGGAGTCCCTGTGGTGCTGGGTCTTGATCTGGAAGAGAGAGTGCCGCAGACTTCACGGCCTGCTGTGCCATGGAGCGGGAAGTGACAGGTGGACGTCATATCCAATTTAGTCCCTAGCGGCAGGTGGCGGGAGATGAGATCAGCCGACGGAGGCGTCTCCCGGGGTGTGAAAGTGGAATGCGGCGCACTGACCTCTGTCCACTCTGTGGTGAGGACGGCCGCTCTTCACACAACTGTGGCACCTCAGTGATGGTGAGGACGGCCGCTCTTCACACAACTGGGACACGTTAGTGATGGTGAGGACGGCCGCTCTTCACACAACTGGGACACGTTAGTGATGGTGAGGACGGCCGCTCTTCACACAACTGTGGCACATTAGTGATGGTGAGGACGGCCGCTCTTCACACAACTGTGGCACCTCAGTGATGGTGAGGATGGCCGCTCTTCACACAACTGGGGCACGTTAGTGATGGTGAGGATGGCCGCTCTTCACACAACTGGGGCACGTTAGTGATGGTGAGGATGGCCGCTCTTCACACAACTGTGGCACAGTAGTGATGGTGAGGACGGCCGCTCTTCACACAACTGGGGCACCTCAGTGATGGTGAGGATGGCCGCTCTTCACACAACTGGGGCACGTTAGTGATGGTGAGGATGGCCGCTCTTCACACAACTGGGGCACGTTAGTGATGGTGAGGATGGCTGCTCTTCACACAACTGGGGCACGTTAGTGGTGGTGAGGATGGCCGCTCTTCACACAACTGGGGCACGTTAGTGGTGGTGAGGATGGCTGCTCTTCACACAACTGGGGCACGTTAGTGATGGTGAGGACGGCCGCTCTTCACATAACTGGGGCACATTAGTGGTGGTGAGGACGGCCGCTCTTCACACAACTGGGGTACGTTAGTGGGAGTTGGATGAAAGTGGGAGAGCAAGGTGTCTGGTGAAATGTTTCATTTTTGGAGTGACGACGGTGCAGATGCAAGGGCGCACACACACACACACACACACACACACACACACACACACACACACACACACACACACACACACACACACACATATGCACACACACAGATACACACACACACTCTCTCACTCACACACACACACACACACACTTACACACACACACACACACACACACACACACACACCACACACACACACACACACACACACACACAAACGCACCTATCGATTTATCTTTCTAGAAGAGAGAGAGAGAGAGAGAGAGAGAGAGAGAGAGAGAGAGAGAGAGAGAGAGAGAGGGGTAGGATAACGCGTGGCAATGATATTCGTCACGAAAACAACCAGTCCAAAACGACGTGAACGAAGACAAAGTGATGTGCATCGAATGTATGAGGTGTAGCATGCTCTGATTCATGAATACTTGAGTACAAATTAAGAGAGAGAGAGAGAGAGAGAGAGAGAGAGAGAGAGAGAGAGTTATTCGGAAACAGTCGACTAGTGTCTGTGAGTGAAAGCTTTTGAAAGAAAAATGGATGCATGCTTTGAGATCCCTAAACAGTAGAGATAATCTAAAAGCATTAGAAAATGAAATGAGGCAGGGAACAGTAAACAATAAACAAGTAGGGTAAGTCTTGCTCCCATAAGAAAACCTAACACAGAGTAACTTTTATTCAAGACTGGCACAGCCTTTTAAACTTGAATAAAGTCAGACAAATACAAAGACGAACAACCTAATAGTGGAGGAAAAAATTGTTCGTCTTTGTATTTGTCTGACTTTATTCAAGTTTAAAAGGCTGTGCCAGTCTTGAATAAAAGTTACTCTATGTTAGGTTTTCTGATGGGAGCAAGACTGACCCTACTCGTTTATTGTTTACTGTTCCCTGCCTCGTTTCATTTTCAATTTCGTTTCAATTAAATCGAGGTTATTTGTATTTAATTCTGTCCGTCTTTGTGTTTGTCTTTTGATCTCCCTTGCAGCGTAGGCTCAAAGATTGTCCCCTACATTTTATACTGTTTCCATAATGTCTTTAGTTTTTCAGCAACTTTTTTCCTCCCCACACTTTCGTTTTGTTTCATTTACTACCCTTTGCTGGCTGCTTTGGGGGTCCTGTTGGATTCTTTTTTTTGAACCCTTGGTGGTGAGAACACCACAGTATTATGGACTGTGGTATGCCTCTATTTGACACCAGGAGCACAGACACAACCAGCCGTGTCTCCCTGATGAGTCCGATCCAGCGGACGAAAGGCATAGGAGCAGGTAATACAAATAGAACTGCCTTCGAGAGGGATTACAATGGTTCTCTCATGTAGCTAGTGAAGAGTATTCATATTTATAATATATTTTCTTAATTTCATGTTCCAATTTTCTTCATCTTCAACACCTCACTCCCACCCCCCTTAGGTCCAAATCTTTACAGAGGGGTTGTTGGCCTGTGCTTGTTTTTCGCTTACTATTAGATTGTTCGTCTTTGTATTTGTCTGACTTTATTCAAGTTTAAAAGGCTGTGCCAGTCCTGAATAAAAGTTACTCTGTGTTAGGTTTTCTTATGGGAGCAAGACTTACCATACTTGTTTGTTAAAAACATTAGGATGAGCATACTTCCTACATGGAATGAAATGTTCTCTAAGATTCTGATACTCAGGACAACTCAGAATAAAGTGTAATTCAGACTTTTGTACATTTTGTACGACAGCCCACACGTTTGTGAATAGCTTAAAAGATGTGGTTTCAGAGAGGATACACCAAGTCTGACTCTGATAAGAACTTTGTGTAAATCATGTGTTTGTGTTTTGTGATGAATCACAGGCAAATAATCTCTGTTTGAAGTCACACAGAAATTCGTTCACATTTTTCACATCCTGATTTTCCGAAACGTAGGCAAATCCGTATCTGTACAATGTAAAACAAACGCGCGACATCCAATTATTTTCATTCGTACAGTGAAGACATCCCATATGTCTTGAGTGGAATACGATTTTCTTGGATTCTAATCTTAAGCCAGTATTTCATACAGATTGTATGAGTATAATAATAATAATAATAATGAATACTTATATAGCGCCTATTCTCGGCTAGAGACCAAGCTCTAAGCGCTTTACAATCCACACTTGTTTACACAAC
>CM065727.1:74603412-74618412 GCA_033310375.1 Conus canariensis | reverse complement strand
ATTGTAAAAGGTAAGGGGAAAATACAACAGGATGAACAGTACATGTATAAAAGTTGTAAAAGGTAAGAGGAAACACAACAGGCTGAACGATACATAGATAAAATAGTGAAAGGTAAGGGGGAAACACAACAGGCTGAACGATACATAGATAAAAATAGTGAAAGGTAAGGGGGAAACACAACAGGCTGAACAGCACATGTATAAAAGTAGTGAAAGGTAAGGGGGAAACACAACAGGCTGAACAGCACATGTATAAAAGTAGTGAAAGGTAAGGGGGAAACACAACAGGCTGAAAGATACATACAGTAAATATAGTTACAAGTGAAAGAAAAAGACAGTACAAACTTAACGAGTCATGTAGTGAAAATAAAGATAGAAAATGAGTGGGGGTATGAAAGAACTGGGTGAACAACACATGTAGTTAAATGATGAAAGGTTGGGGATGGGGATAGAACAGGCAGAACGATTCATGTAGTGAAAATAGGAAAGGGTAGTTAGTGAGACAATAGAACAGGTTGAACGATTGATGCAGTGAAAATAGGAACGGGCAGTTAGTGAGACAATAGAACAGGTTGAACGATTCATGCAGTGAAAATAGGAAAGGGTAGTTAGTGAGACAATAGAACAGGCTGAACGATTCATGCAGTGAAAATAGGAACGGGCAGTTAGTGAGACAATAGAACAGGCTGAACGATTGATGCAGTGAAAATAGGAACGGGCAGTTAGTGAGACAATAGAACAGGTTGAACGATTCATGCAGTGAAAATAGGAACGGGCAGTTAGTGAGACAATAGAACAGGCTGAACGATTCATGTAGTGAAAATAGGAACGGGCAGTTAGTGAGACAATAGAACAGGCTGAACGATTGATGCAGTGAAAATAGGAACGGGCAGTTAGTGAGACAATAGAACAGGTTGAACGATTGATGCAGTGAAAATAGGAACGGGCAGTTAGTGAGACAATAGAACAGGCTGAACGATTGATGCAGTGAAAATAGGAACGGGCAGTTAGTGAGACAATAGAACAGGTTGAACGATTCATGCAGTGAAAATTGGAAAGGGCAGTTAGTGAGACAATAGAACAGGCTGAACGATTCATGCACTGGAAATAGGAAAGGGTAGTTAGTGAGACAATAGAACAGGTTGAACGATTCATGCAGTGAAAATAGGAAAGGGTAGTTAGTGAGACAATAGAACAGGCTGAACGATTGATGCAGTGAAAATAGGAAAGGGCAGTTAGTGAGACAATAGAACAGGCTGAACGATTCATGCAGTGAAAATAGGAAAGGGCAGGGTAGTGAGACAATAGAACAGGCTGAACGATTCATGCAGTGAAAATAGGAAAGGGCAGTTAGTGAGACAATAGAACAGGCTGAACGATTCATGCAGTGAAAATAGGAAAGGGTAGGTGTGAGACAATAGAACAGGCTGAACGATTCATGCAGTGAAAATAGGAAAGGGCAGTTAGTGAGACAATAGAACAGGCTGAACGATTCATGCAGTGTGAAATAGGAAAGGGTAGGGTGTGAGACAATAGAACAGGAAGAACGATTCATGTAGTGAAAATAGGAAAGGGCTAGTTAGTGAGACAATAGAACAGGATGAACGATTCATGCAGTGAAAATAGGAAAGGGCAGGGTTAGTGAGACAATAGAACAGGCTGAACGATTCATGCATGAAATAGGAAAGGGTAGTTAGTGAGACAATAGAACAGGCTGAAGCGATTCATGCAGTGAAAATAGGAAAGGAGTTAGTGAGACAATAGAACAGGTGAACGATTCATGCAGTGGAAAATAGGAAAGGGTAGTTAGTGAGACAATAGAACAGGTCTGAACGATTATGCAGTGAAAATAGGAAAGGGCAGTTAGTGAGACAATAGAACAGGTTGAACGATTCATGCAGTGGAAAATAGGAAAGGGCAGTTAGGGGGTGAGACAATAGAACAGGCTGAACGATTCATGCAGTGAAAATAGGAAAGGGAGGGTTGTGAGACAATAGAACAGGTGAAACGATTCATGCAGTGAAAATAGGAAAGGGCTAGTTAGTGAGACAATAGAACAGGCTGAACGATTCATGCAGTGAAAATAGGAAAGGGTAGTTAGTGAGACAATAGAACAGGCTGAACGATTCATGCAGTGGAAATAGGAAAGGGCGAGTTAGTGAGACAATAGAACAAGGTTGAACGATTCATGCAGTGAAAATAGGAAAGGGCAGTTAGTGAGACAATAGAACAGGTGAACGATTCATGCAGTGGAAATAGGAAAGGCAGTTAGTGAGACAATAGAACAGGCTGAACGATTCATGCAGTGGAAATAGGAAAGGGTAGTTAGTGAGACAATAGAACAGGACTGAACGATTCATGCAGTGGAAATAGGAAAGGGTAGTTAGTGAGACAATAGAACAGGCTGAACGATTCATGCAGTGGAAATAGGAAAGGGTAGTTAGTGAGACAATAGAACAGGCTGAACGATTCATGCAGTGGAAAATAGGAAAGGGCAGGGTAGTGAGACAATAGAACAGGCTGAACGATTCATGCAGTGGAAATAGGAAAGGGTAGGGTAGTGGGACAGATGATAGGAAGGCTGAACGATCATGTATGAAATAGGTAAGGTAGTTAGTGAGCAATAGAACAGGCTGAACATTCATGCAGTGAAAATAGGAAAGGGTAGTTAGTGAGACAATAGAACTGGTGCTGAACGATTCATGCAGTGGAAATAGGAAGGGTAGTAGTGAGACAATAGAACGGCTGAACGATTGATGCAGTGAAAATAGGAAGGTAGTTAGTGAGACAATAGAACAGGTTGAACGATTCATGCAGTGGAAAATAGGAAAGGGCAGTTAGTGAGACAATAGAACAGGTTGACGATTCATGCAAAAATAGAAAGGCAGGTGAGACAATAGAACAGGTTGAACGATTCATGCAGTGAAAATAGGAAGGGCAGTTAGTGAGACAATGAACAGGCTCGAAACGATTCATGCAGTGGAAAATAGAGAAAGGTACGTTAGTGAGACAATAGAACAGGCTGAACGATTGATGCAGTGAAAATAGGAAAGGGCAGTTAGTGAGACAATAGAACACGGCTGAACGATTCATGCAGTGGAAAATAGGAAAGGGCAGGGTAGTGAGACAATAGAACAGGCTGAAACGATTTTATGCAGTGGAAATAGGAAAGGGCAGGGTAGTGAGACAATAGAACAGGCTGAACGATTCATGCAGTGGAAATAGGAAAGGGTAGTTAGTGAGACAATAGAACAGGAAGAACGATTCATGCAGTGAAAATAGGAAAGGGCAGTTAGTGAGACAATAGAACAGGCTGAACGATTCATGCAGTGGAAATAGGAAAGGGTAGGGTGGTGAGACAATAGAACAGGGAAGAACGATTCATGCAGTGAAAATAGGAAAGGGCAGTTAGTGAGACAATAGAACAGGCTGAACGATTCATGCAGTGGAAATAGGAAAGGGTATGTTGTGAGACAATAGAACAGGCTGAACGATTCATGCAGTGGAAATAGGAAAGGGTAGGGTAGTGAGACAACAGAACAGGATGAACAATACATGTTGTGAAAAAAAGGAGGGGGGGGGGGGAGGGTTGGTGGGAGAGAAAGAGCATGCGTTAAGGGATGCATGTAGCAAAATAGTTATTGCAGTCGCTCCTCTCGCCTTGTTTTGGTACAGGGTGACAATCTTGGCATCCCTCATGTCCTGTGGTACAGCTCCTCATTCCAGCACTGACAGAGGACTGCGTGCAAAGGGTACAGAAGGGTAGTTTTGCAGTGTTTGATGAGGTTGGAGGAATGCCAGCATTGCCAGGTGCCTTGCCTGATGCCGTTACATGTAGTGACAGTCGGAAAAAGTAGTGCTCACTGAACTAATTATGTGGTATAAAGCAGAAAATTGTAGAAGAAAAGCTGTACTTGCTGAATGAGACATGTGGAATGCAGGGAAACGTAGTGGTTGCTGAACGCACTTCTGGTTAGTTAGTCAACGAATTCAGTGACGATTCCAACCCCTCCGTTTTCTTTGTAGCCAGAGTGAAAGTCACGCCATAATGTTTGTAGCGCAGCCGAGCACGAAGGCCATATCAGGGCTGAAAGCAAGTCAAAAGCAGAACTAACTATAAGCTGAAATGACAAAAATAACAGTCCAAACCAAGTACGAAATCTGAAATACTGATCTAGGTCAAAATATATCACGAGCTATTTCTTACCCCTATCAAAGGGAATATATGGATTTCTTGTAAAAAAAAAAACAAAAAAAAAAAACAAACCAACTGAATATCAAAACAGATGGAACTTCTCGGAACATTTCCATCGATTCCGCAGTGAAATGTGTGCCGTCTTTGATCGAACACATCCCAACACTCGGTCAAAACGTTTGATGTTGAGCGGTGTATCAAATATAGCGTAGTCCCGCTAACTAGCTGGTTGTAATGTGTTGGGTGTATGGGGAATGAAGTAGATGCGACTGAACGCATTTCAGCTTTTTTTTCTTTTCCTTTTTTTTGCGTGGAGCTTTCTGGGTTCTATCTGGAAGTTTCGAGAAACACCCACCCCCCTAACTTTGAAAGCATGGAGAGAACTCAAAGGCAGGGGCGTTTACTCATTAAACAGCGGTTTCCGCGTGACATGAAGCATTTAGCATGCCGCTTGGATGCAAGTTTGCAGTGCAGATCCTTTGAGTGACAGTCCTGAGAATCGGGCCCAAAGTTTCAGGCTCTTGCTGCGTGTAGGCTATTGACTTTTTCTGCTGGTTGTATTTGGTTTGAAGTCCCTTCGTTTTCTGTCTGTCTGTTTGAAAACTCTCTCTCTCTCTCTGTCACTCACTCTTTCTCTCTCCCTCTCCCTCTCTCTCTTTCCTCTCTCTCTCTCTCTCTCTCTCTCTCTCTCTCTCTCTCTCTCACACACACACCACACACACATGCACACACACGCTCTCTGTGTGTCATATATGCACACACCTAAACACTCGCATATTCACACACATACAGACTCCCTACCCCCTCTCTCTCTTCCCTCTCTCTCTTTCTTTCTCTCTCTCTCTCTCTCTCTCTCTCTCTCTCTCTCTCTTTCACACACACATAAATACACTTCTCTATCTTTCTTTATCTCTCTCTTCCCCCCTCTCTCTCTCTCTCACACGCGCGCGCGCGCGCGCGCGCACACACACACACACACACACACACACACACACACACACACACACACACACACACACACACACACAGGCACGCACACGCTCTCTCTGTGTCACACATGCACACATATATTATACACTTGCATATTCACACACATACACACTCCCTTCTCCTCTCTCTCTTCCCTCTCTCTCTCTTTCACTCACACATATACTCTCTCTCTCTCTCTCTCTCTCTCTGGAATTTCTTTCATATGAAACCAGGCCCTTTCCACATTTACACTGAATTTTGTCTTTCTCTTTCTGTTGTCTGCAGAACTTGTATTCTGAAAAACCATATGAACATGCTTCACCCTCTGTTTCATCTTCCACATCACCACCATCTCTTCCTCTCTGTTTGTCTTCTTCGTCTTCAGCAGCTGATGCTTCCTCGTTTCCCTCCATCTCTTCCATCTCTTCAATGTCTTCCATCTCTTCCTCCTTGTGTTGAGTTTCGGTACTCCCCCTTCTCCCCTCCTTCCGGCTTGTTGGTCTGTTCCTTTTCCTTCTCCCCTTTCTCCTTCTCCCCTTTCTCCTTCTCCCCTTTCTCCTTCTCCCCTTTCTCCTTCTCCCCTTTCTCCTTCTCCTCTTTCTCCTTCTCCCCTTTCTCCTTCTCCCCTTTCTCCTTCTCCCCTTTCTCCTTCTCCTCTTTCTCCTTCTTCCCTTTCTCCTTCTCCTCTTTCTCCTTCTCCCCTTTCTCCTTCTCTTTCTCCTTCTCCCCTTTCTCCTTCTCCCCTTTCTCCTTCTCCTCTTTCTCCTTCTCCCCTTTCTCCTTCTCCCCTTTCTCCTTCTCCTCTTTCTCCTTCTCCCCTTTCTCCTTCTCCCCTTTCTCCTTCTCCTCTTTCTCCTTCTCCCGTTTCTTTCTCCTGTCCTCTCATTATCGTCCCTTTCCTTCTCCTCTTCCATCTATACCCTTGTCTTTTTGTTCTGTTTTTCTCTTGCTTGACCCCTCCTTTATTTGTCTTATTTTCTTCCTTTTTCTTTCTCCTGTTCGTTCTTCTTCTCCCCTCTTTGTTCTTTCGTCTTTTTCTCGTTGTCCTGTCTGTTTCTGCATCTTATTTTCCTCTTCCTTCTTCTTAACCCCTCATTCTTTCCCCTTTTCCTCCTCTTCCTTGCCCTTCTTTCTTCTAGTGTGCCGTTATCTTCCTTGTAACCTCCCTTGTCTTTTTCTTCTTCCTTCTTATTTCCCCTCATTTCTTTGTGTTTACTGTTATTTTTTCTTCTTAAAATGTCCTGGTAAGGCAGAAGGCGCTTTGAGTACAAATGGTTCACCCGTCGTTTGCAAGTTGTGTGCTTGTCATGCCCTCTTTGCTGCTACTGTCTTCAGAGCTGCCTGTCTTTTGATTGGTGTCCTTTATTGCCGTCAGTTTTTTCTCTCTTTTTTTTTTGCCTTTGTTGACCATCCTTCTATTTTTGTTCTGAATAGAGCTACTCTCTTCAGAGCTGCCTGTCTTTTGATTGGTGTCCTTTATTGCCGTCAGTTTTTTTTTTCTCTCTCTCTCTCTTTTTTTTGCCTTTGTTGACCATCCTTCTATTTTTGTTCTGAATAGAGCTACTCTCTTCAGAGCTGCCTTTCTTTTGATTGGTGTCCTTCTTATTGTCGTCAGTTTTTTTTTAGTTTTGCCTTTGTTAACCGTCCTTTTGTTTTTGTTCTGAATAGTGCAGTACATGTTTTCTAGTCACAGGTTATGATATACAAGCTTTTTGTTGTTGTCTGACAATTAGGAAATGAACATTGTACACACTGTCCACAGTGGACACCAGCTGTCCATTCTGCATGTCTGTATGACTACATGGTCTTTTATAGTTTTTGTTGTTGTTATAGTAAATGTTTATCGTTATTTTTTCTTGTTTCTTTGTAGCCTAGAAGTGAAAATCTTAGGGGGATGCCTGGCGCTTTCAGCAGAGGCTGGCTTTTTCCGCCTTCAGGATGTTAACATTTAAGTGAATATGTTTTTTTTTATTGTTTGTGTTGTTTGTTTATAACAGCTGTGTCTGTTGTTTGTCACAGGGTGTGACGTTCTCCCCCCTCCCTCGCCCCCCTCCAACCCCCTTACGTGTTTACAGCACTGAACAAAAGACTTAACAAGGAAAGACTCTTTTCTATCCCCTTCTCCCCTTTCTAGTCTGTTTATTTATTCTCCCGTTTTCCGTCTGTTCCTTCTTCTCCTCTGTTTTGTCTGTCTCGTTCTCGCCTTCGGATTCCTGTCCATCTTACTCCTTCCTGCCCTGTCTTTCGTCTGTTCCCTTACTCTCATCGTGTTCCTTTCCCTCTTTTCCTCTCTTTCCCTTCTCTTTTTTCTGTTTTTCTGTTGGTGTTCCTTTCTTCCCCCTGTCTTCCTCTCTCTGTTTTCTTTTTCATCATTGTCTTCGTGTTCCTTCTTCTCTTCCTTCTTCGTCTCCCGTCCTTTTTCTTTCTCGTCATTCTCGACCTCTGCCTTCTCCTGGTTTTAGTTCTCCTTTCTTCTGTCCATCTACTGCCTTCCTTTTCCTTCTCGTCACCCTCCTTCATCCTTTTCTTTCAGGGGTGGGGGTGGTTATTCTCTTTGTTTTTCCTTCTCCTCTTCTCGTCGTCTTGCGCCTCCTCTCACCCCCACCCTGTCCTCTTCACTCTTAATATATTCACGTTTTCCTTCTCTTTCCTCACCATCCTTCTCTTCTTCTTTGCCATTGTCGTCTTCGTATTCCCTCCTTCTCCTCGTTTTGCTTTCTCTTGGCCCATAGTCAGGTTCATAGTCTTGTTCTCTTTGAATAATCCATCATTTTAGTGAGTGAAAAGACAGTCCAAAGCTCAGTGAAATGTACACACTTTCTCCATGACGCCTGGTCTGGTCTTCCATGAATCCACACGTGTTCCCAAATCCATGAGTTTTGGCATGATTTTGTTTGTTGTCGTTCGCCATTCTTCTCCGTCTTCTTTTCATTGTCCTTCCTCTCCTGGTCATCCCCACCCTCCAATTCTTCTGCTCTTTGTTCTTGTGCAGTTTCATCCTCATCATCGTCGTCGTCATCATCATCATCATCATCATCATCATCATCATCATCATCATCATCATCATCATCATTACCATCACAATCATCATCATCATCATCATCATCACCATCACCATCACAATCATCATCATAATCACCATCATCATCATCATCATCATCATCATCACTATCACAATCGTCGTCGTCGATGCTGTCGTCGTCGCCGTCATTATCATCAGCTTAGTCGTCGTCGTCGTCATCGTTGTCGTCGTTTTGTTCTTCCAAAAAGAACAGGAACAAAAAGTCGGAGAACGTAGGTTAAGGAAAGAGAGAGTGATGGCGGGAGGGGGGGGGGGGGAGATTTGTCTCTGTCCAGTCTGTGGTTTGTTCCCTTCCACGATATCAAGTAAAAGAGAAGAGAACGGTGGGACAGACAGGAAAGTCCCTTTTTACTCAGATCAGCCCACCAGATTACCCCCCCCCCCCCCCCAGCCTGTGTGCCCAGCTTACAGACCAGAACATCGATGGCCTGATCACAGGGGCAGCTCTACTGTCACCAACCCATTCACCAAAGCTACCCACACAGTCCCGCTTACAACAAGAACACACCCACCCACCCCGCCCATCATACTCTCTTCCTTTCACGCTCACACGTTTGGCTGATTTATCCATAGGTTTATCTACCCCGTCGCCCATCTCAGTCAACGCTAAAGCCTTCGCCCTTCTCCTCCATCCCCCCGCCCCCTTTGTCACCTCCCGCCTCCTCCCCGTCCTCCACCGTACCAGCTTCCCTTGCCCACCTGTTCTGTCCACCCTCTCTGCCCTTCTCTCTATTTCCCGTTACTGCTGGTCAGTTCAATCAGTGGCTGGGACTCGACCTCGACACGTGAAGAATGGAGTGGGGAATGAATGAGAGGAAGAGGCGGGCGGTAGGTGGTGGGGGGGGGGGGGGGAGGAAGCGGCAGGGAGAAGGTGGGGAAGGGTAAAGATGGAGGGGAAGAAGGACGGGGGATAGGTGGGGACTTGAACGCGGCTGAAAGGAGGGTCCAGTTGGTGACCAGCCAGTTTCATTTTAGACCGTGACCAAACAACATTGCCAGCATCTTGCACGCACTTCTGTCTGTCTGTTTGTCTGTCTGTCTGACTGTCTGTCTCTGTGTGTGTGTGTCTCTCTCTCTTTCTTTCTTCCTTCTTTGACATACAGAGAAGAAAAAGAAAAAGACTGTCTCTGTCTCTGTCTGTCTGTCTGTCCCTCTGAGACTCCCTCTCTCTCTGTCCTACCTTGTCTGTCTGTCTCGCTGTCACTGTCTGTCTCCCTCTCTGTCACTGTCTGTCTCACTCTCTGTCTGTCTGTCTGCCTGTTTCTCTCTCTCTCTCAACACATAGACCACCTAAAGTGGACAGAGTTCACTTAGCCAACAGATTTCACACTTTAGGGGCATGGTTCAGGTCTGGCGATCTGATCTCTTTCCACTGGATGGTGGGAAAGGGGAGGGGGGGGGGGGGCAGTGCTATCGCGTTCACCTGTCACTCCCCGCGGAGTCGGACACCTTGACCGAGTCATGAGGTGTTCCAGGTAAACAGTGTCAGGTCTACAGATATCATTACAATCTCTCTCTCTCTCTCTCTCTCTCTCTCGCTCTCTCGCTCACTGTCTCTCTGTCTCTCTCTCTCTCTCTCTCTGTCCGTCTCTCTCTCTCTCTCTCTCTCGCTGACTGTCTCTCTGTCTCTGTCTGTCTGTCTCTCTGTCCGTCTCTTTCTCTCTCTCTTTCTCTGTCTCTTTCTCTCACTCTCTCTCTCTCTCTCTCTCTCTCTCTCTCTCTCTCTCTCTCTCTCTCTCAGCACCCTGAACCACTATAAAGGGGAAAGAGTTCACAGCAGCACATTTCACGTTGGCACCTTGGGGCGCGATTGGCATCAACTGATGTAATCTGTGGCCACCTGATGGGTAGAGCTGCCTGCACCTGTCACTCCACGCTGAGACGGACGGCCTGACAAGGTCGTCATGTATGACAGGTACACGGCTCCTGATCCTTCATGTCCACGACAACCATCTTTGTCTGATTGTTTGTTTGTGTGTGTGTGTGTGTGTGTGTGTGTGTGTGTGTGTGTGTGTGTGTGTGTGTGTGTGTGTGTGTGTGAATCTCTCTCTCTCTCTCTCTCTCTCTCTCTCTCTCTCTCTCTCTTTCAACCCCACCCCACCCCTTCGTGCTTCAGATAGAACTCCGAGCTATACCGTGAGTGAAGGTTTGCGTACGCCACCAGTTTTAATCCCAGCACATAGGTAGCCATATTCGTTCTTCACTGATGTCTGATAACGACACCACGGTGAACGTGTTTTGTTTCCTTGTCATCCAACTCACCGGCACACGACGATCATGTCTTCTTCTACAGGTGGAATGGGATTTAAAGTGCGTGTAAGACTTGTTAAAATGCGTAATTTCTCTCAGGAAGTCTCAGTTGAAAGAAGAGGGAGGGAAGCGAGTCTGCACAGACTTTAGTTTCGCAAAGAGAATCGCTTCTCTCCTAGTTATGTCGAGTGAGAATTGAACCCTGGCCGGAGCTTGTAACAAGAGTCTTAGACCTTACCCACTAAGTCATCTAGGCACCCAGTATACCAGTTCAATGCCTACATCTCTGCTACGTTTCGTTGCTTTATTTTCCTTTCATTATAAGAGATTGACATTTCTGTTGTTATACTAAAACAAGAACTGTATTCTGCTTTTTGCTCATCCGTGAGAAGAGTGCTTCATGGTATCATACTTGGAAGAATACCTGCATGAAATCACCAGAACAACATCATCACTGATACTGAAAAACCACGAAAACACAATCACCATTGTTATTTCAGTCTTCATCAGAATATGATGATGAACAGAATGATGTTTTTTTTTAAAACATAATCAAACCTCGCTTAGAAAATTTGAACCCTAGACTGTGATCTGGTTGTGACATTATCATTGACGGGTACAATCAGCCAGGTGGTTAGAGTGCTGCATTCCCAATCTACACGGCGTTCAAGTCCACCACCTATCTTTGGATGAAGAAAGGAGCCGGATTTTAACTCATGTGTCAACAGCCACAATCGTCTTCATGTGTGGTGTGCAGCATTTTCAGAATCTTTCGGGGAGGTTCTCTGACTCTGGAGACATGGTTCCTCCAGTGTTTTCACACTCAGCATCAGTGAAGTTAGTTGACTCTGGAGACATGGTTTCTCAAGTGTTTTCACACTCAGCATCAGTGAAGTTAGTTGACTCTGGAGACATGGTTTCTCAAGTGTTTTCATTCTCAGCATCAGTGAAAGTTGACTCTGGAGACATGGTTTCTCAAGTGTTCTCATTCTCAGCATCAGTGAAAGTTGACTCTGGATACATGGTTTCTCAAGTGTTTTCAAGTTCATTGACTCTGGAGACATGGTTCCTCCAGTGTTTTCATTCTCAGCATCAGTGAAGTTAGTTGACTCAGGATACATGGTTCCTCAAGTGTTTTCCCACTCAGCACCTGTGAAGTTACTTGGTGAATATTGTGACCGGATCCTCCAGTCTTCATCAGCACACTGTGCTGTGGTTGAGTTGTTGCTCTGAGAGAGTCGTTCACAGTCGTCAAGTCCTGTGGCGGATCGAGTCTAGTTGACTCTCACAGGTGATGGGTGTAGGCTCATGGTGGAGCTGTAATGGGCGGCAGTTCAATGCCTACATCTCTGCTACGTTTCGTTGCTTTCTTGATATTGGACTTTAAATCGTGTTCAGAGCAAAGGACCGACGTCAAAGCTTCACCTGTGGAATGGGTCTGGGTGTGAAGAGGATTGCAGATGGCTGAATTTGTTCTTGTTTGGTGTTCTTTTCGCCATGTAGGCTACCCAGCGGGCCAGCCGTCTGTGGTAAGTAGGTTCTGTGCTATCTTTGTACCTGATCTCATAGACAAGACCGCATTATTTTCCTTCTGACTTCATTTCTGTCTTTGAGATGGGTCAGTCTGGATCTCAGAGTGTTTGTGAGTGTACGTAAAATCTGTAGTTTGTGTGGTCGGAACACACGTTCATGATCAGATGCGATGGTCAAATATCCCGTCATCCTTGTCCTGCATTCAATGGACGATGGAAGAACGGTGCTTTGATGGCACCAGATAAGCAGAAAGGAGGCGGGCATTACCAAGAGCATTCCTTGTTCTGCACCAAAATGCTGCCAAGCATACAAAGACAGCAACAACCAGCCTACTGCACATGACAGGAATCAGTGTCTGCCCAGCAGCCTTAGGACCAGCCGCTCCAGGGATCGTATGATGCGAAACACTGTGCAGTCTGTATGACCACACTGAACGCCACAAGCTGACTAACAAAGACAAACGTATGACGTGTCGGATGGAAGGGACTGACTAAGATCACCTTCAGACAGGGATTTTTTTAAAAGGGATGCACGCTCCTTCTGACCTGCGTTCTGAAACAAGACGTGCAGTCAAGCTGTGACAGGAACCATATCAAAACACAGGACAGTTGATCCGTGCTAATGTTGTAGTGGGAGCTGGAAGACCTGCATTCTGAAACAAGACGTACAGTCAAGCTGGGACTATATCAAAACGCAGGACAGTTGATCTATGCTGATGTTGTGGGAATTGATGTTACGAAGTGATCATGCCAGCATGACCGAATCAATCTGAAAGAAGAAACGCTCACTTTGACATCATCACGGGCCAACAGTGTGATCTGGGGAACGCTTTATGACTAAAGCCAACAGTGTGATCTGGGGAACGCTTTAATTCTACAGCCAACAGTGTGATCTGGGGAACGCTTTATGACTACAGCCAACAGTGTGATCTGGGGAACGCTTTATGACTACAGCCAACAGTGTGATCTGGGGAACGCTTTATGACTACAGCCAACAGTGTGATCTGGGGAACGCTTTATGACTACAGCCAACAGTATGATCTGGGGAACGCTTTATGACTAAAGCCGTCAACTGTGGACAGAAAGAGGTGGGAGCAGGGAATGCTGGGTAGGCTGGAGAATGGGAGCGAAGAGGAAGAAATGGAAGATGACGTTGAAGAAAGAGGAGGAGAATGGGAGCGAAGAGAAGAAATGGAAGATGACGTTGAAGAAAGAGGAGGAGAATGGGAGCGAAGAGAAGAAATGGAAGATGACGTTGAAGAAAGAGGAGGAGAATGGGAGCGAAGAGAAGAAATGGAAGATGACGTTGAAGAAAGAGGAGGAGAATGGGAGCGAAGAGAAGAAATGGAAGATGACGTTGAAGAAAGAGGAGGAGAAGCAACAGGAGCAGGAGAACAACGACGATGACGCTGAGGACAACGACCCATCCACCCCCAATCTCTCAACACACACACACACACACACACACACACACACACACACACACACACACACACACACACACACACAAAACCAGCATCAGAAGATGTCAAGCCAACCTAGAGAGAAATAGGGCAGAGAAAGAAGTGGAAAAGATGAGAGAGAGAGAGAGAGAGAGAGAGAGAGAGAGAGAGAGAGAGAGAGAGAGAGAGAGAGAGAGAGTGAGAGAGAGACACGGGGAGAGGTGTCTCCAGGGACATGAACTGTTCCCATTTCAGCAGATTGCTGCCTTTTTTCCCTTCATGAACTTCAGGGGGGAAAGCCTTCTCCGTAAAAGTAATGCAATCAGCAAGTTTGCAGCTACTTTTCCAGAACAGTTACGTTCTCAAATGGAACAAACGACAAGAAGCGGAAGTACATTTTGGGAATGCCCAGTGCAGTTCCTTGGTTGCAACAACAGTGCAGAAAATCAAAATGGTAGGGCCAAAACGGTGCAGTTAGACGTTCTCCCCTCCCACTCCAGTCATCTGACCCCAGCAAAATCAAAATGGTAGGGCCAAAACGGTGCAGTGTAGACGTTCTCCCCTCCCACTCCAGACATCTGACCCCACCAAAATCAAAATGGTAGGGCCAAAACGGTGCAGTGTACACGTCCTCCCTCCCACTGCAGTCATCCCACCCCAATTGGAACCACTCTCGGTTATGATCAGTTTGTCTGGTGTGTGTATAAAGTGTTTGGTTATGATCAGTTTGTCTGGTGTGTGTATAAAGTGTTTGGTTATGATCAGTTTGTCTGGTGTGTGTATAAAGTGTTTGGTTATGATCAGTTTGTCTGGTGTGTGTATAAAGTGTTTGGTTATGATCAGTTCGTCTGCTGTGTGTATAAAGTGTTTGTGTCAGTGTCAGCATCATGTTTCGTTAGATTTTCTGCATTTTTTTCAATTGTTTTATTAATAATAATAATAATGACAATTTCTATAGCGCCCATCCTAACAACGTAAGCTACAGGGCGCTTTACAAGTTTTAACAATTCAACATCCAAAAAAATATAAGCAGAAACACACACACACACACACACACACACACACACACACACACACACACACACACACACACACACACACACTGGAACATAATGTTGCACACATAAACACAATATATGACCGGTGAACAACTCATTTGTACACGAGCAAAGTGTGCAAGTGACATGTAGTAATTTAGTAATATTTCAGGTGGTATCCTGCAACTGGCGTTTGAACAGATACTTTTTAAGTGCAGACTTGAAAGTCGGGAAGGAGGGGGCATGACGTAGATGGAAAGGTAGTGAATTCTTTCAGATTGTAAGTTCTAAATGAGGTGGTATGGCATTCTCGATCTTGGATCAGTTAAATGCTAAAATTTTATATTCCCATCCGTGATTAAAAGAAAAATATGGGAAAGAAAAATAGGAGACTTTTTTTGTCCAGGTCTCCAGATTCAAAGAGCATCATCTTAACACCTGCTTACCCACAAGAACATGGACAGCACGGTCACTCCCCCTGAGGGCTTCCCTA
>CM065727.1:74593412-74598412 GCA_033310375.1 Conus canariensis | reverse complement strand
TGCAATTCATCTTCTTTTCCAATGTTGCATAGACGGCATGTAAGCATATTTTCATTTCTGACGCTGTATCTAAAGCATGCAATACGAGACACACCAAATCGAAACTTGGTCAATTCACTTTTTATATATCTATTCATTTTTAGCTCAATATACAGTTCCCTTAAATGAGTAGTTTTAAACAACCTGTACTGTGCAAATCTGTCACTAATATATATGCGATCATGCCAGTCCTGCCATCTACAATCAATAATTCTTTGCCTAAAAGATGTTAAAAAACCTGATATATTTTGAGCACCCTGGTTGTCCCAGACATACGAAAATCCATAAGAATTTAAACAATGACGAACATTTGTAACCCAAGTTCTTTTCCCATGAGAATCTAAATTTAATAACATTTTGTATGCCTTAAACGGCAGCCTATCTTCGTTCATTCTGGTCAGTTTCAGCCAATACTTAATACATTTCATGTATGAATTGAGGTAAATTGGATATCTGCCTAGCTCACCATAAACAAGATCATTTGGCGTTCGACTATCAACACTAAGAAAGCGTTTCAATGCAAACAAATGTACTTTTTTTATTTCTGTCGTTTTTTCGAAAGCCCATATTTCCGCACCATACTGTAGCATTGGCTGAATCTGAGAGTCAAATAGTTTACTAAAGACACTGAAAGCATTGCAATCTAATTTATATAAGACATGAAACAAGAGAATAACCGCTTTCTTCCCTTTATTAGCTATACTTTGGCACGCAAAACTAGAACTGAGTCTTGTTGAGAAATAGATTCCAAGATACTTATACGCATTTACTACTTGTACTCTCTCATTTCCATACGTCCATTTCTCATTTGCCGACAAATACCCTCCCTTACGAAAAATAATGATATTAGTTTTCTTCATGTTTACTTTAAGTTCTAATGTACTTGCAGCATTATATAAACTATTCAACTGTCTCTGTAAACCAACTACTGTTATAGACAATAGAATAATGTCATCAGCGAAAAGTAGGATAAATAATTCTATGAGATCAAACGTAACTCCATGAAGACCATTCTCAATTATTTCTAAAGCCAGTTCATTTATAAAAAGTGAAAACAAAACAGGACTACAAACATCACCATGTTTGACCCCTCGTGTATAGTTCGACGCATCAGACAGTGTTGCCCCAGACCTTACTCTTGCCCTTACTTCATTATACATGCTTTTAACACAACGATACAACTTACCCTTTATTCCGTTTTTGATCAGAACTGGCCACAGTAACCGTCTAGATATAGAATCGAATGCCTTTTCAAAATCCACAAAAGCAACATACAACTTCCTATTATAGGCGAATTGTTTTTGGATAGCAGCAAACAAAGTGAAAATATGATCGATTGTCGAATACCCCTTTTTAAATCCGGCTTGGTACTCACCTGTAATATCATTCTGGGTAATCCATTCTTGTAATCTGCTATTAACAATTGATCTGTATAATTTGCTACTAATGTCACATAAGGAAATACCACGATAATTGTTAACGTCATTGACATGACCTTTCTTATATAAAGGAATGATTACGGATTCTGTCCAATTTTTTTGGAAAAATTCCTTTTTCAAATAAATAGTTAAATAGTGTGACTAGGAAATAAACAACTGATTCACCGGAATTTTTGAAGAACTCACTTATAAGTCCATCTGGACCAGCCGACTTACCATTCTTTAGCTTTCTAATGGCAAGTAAAACTTCTGCTCTCGAAACTGGTCTCTCCAGCACATTGTCTTCATTGCCTTCAACGTAGCTGATATCAATTATCTCTTCTTCGTCTTTTTCCAAAACACTTTTGAAATGATCAAACCATTCATTCATACATATATCATTTAAAGACTGAGATTTTCTTTTCGAGATCTTTTGCATTGTGTCCCAGAAGTTCTTTTGACTTTTTACAGAGTTTGCCAATTCATTTACTAACGATTCGTTATGATCTTTCTGTTTTCTTATATTTAGGTTCTTATACTCACGTCTTGCAATGCAAAGCTGGCTTCTAATATCAATATCCAATGTTGTTCTAAACCTTCTCAGCAGTCTTCTTACTCCACGTCTTGCCCGCACACGTTCTTGATCGAACCATTCCTTCTCTTTGACTTTTTTACCTACCAAGATTTTTCTCTTCATATGAGCAACTTGTTCTTTAACAATCTGATTAAACATGTCAAGGGATTTATTCACATCTTTATATATAAAAGCTGAGAGAGAGAGAGAGAGAGAGAGAGAGAGAGAGAGAGAGAGAGAGAGAGCGCCACACTTTCCTTGTGAAAGTTTAGATTTCCCGCAGTACGCTCAACCTGCTTCATATTGAAAACACTTCATCACCGATTCTGGTCAACGAACTCCGTACTGACAGTTACGAAGCATAACCCCTGCTTGCAGTACATGATAGGCACCGTAAGTCTGGGGAACTTCCCAGATTACAGCAATACTTTGTCTTCCAATGTAGACTACTTCTTCCTCCAAGTATTACGCTAAACGTCATGTTCGTCGATAACTGACGGTTTCAGCCTAATTTCAGAGATTATAAAACATCAATGTTTTGGTTCAGGGCAAGGGGTGGGGTGACGGTTGGGGTGGGAGGGATGGAAGGGGTGCTGGCAGTCACATGGTCAGAGCGGTCGTTTGCAGACCCCATGGTCACGAGTTCGTATCATTCGTGGGATCCGATTTTTATCGCTTGAAATTCCTCTCTACTCATAAAGAGGTAGTCAGTGGGAACCTGAGACTAGGAATGAATGTGTACTATTTGTTTGCAGGAAAGGAAGAGGGAAATGTTATTGTTCTGTTACCCCCTCCCCCCTTGTCAAACGACCTCTTTGGTAATGATAATAAAATATCAATATGTCAAAAGTGTCAAGTGTCTCTCTCTCTCTCTCTCTCTCTCTCTCTCTGCCTACCGCCACTCTCGCTCCCTGTGTCCCCTTCTCTCTCTCAACACCATATATCTCCATAAAGGGGACAGAGGTCACAACGCCACATTTCACGTTCACACTACAGGGCATGTTTGGAATGGGCTGATGTAATCTGTTGCCACCTGATGATAGCACCACCTTCACCTGTTACTCCCCGCTGAGACAGATGGCCTGACAAGGTCGTCATGTATGACAGGTACACACTTCCACATCCACAGCTACCATCTTTGTCTGTCTGTCTGTCTCTGTCTCTCACTCTCTCTGTCTCTCAAACTGTCTGTCTCTCTCTGCCTCTGTCTGTCTGTCTGTCTGTCTGTCTGTCTCTCTCTTTCTCCCTCCCTCCCTCTCTTTCTGTTTCTCTTCATGTCTCTCTGTCTGTGTGTGTCATGGGAATGCCCAGTGCAGTTCCTCAGTTGCAGATCATAATTACTGGGGGAAAACGGTGCAGCAGAGGTGTTCTATCCCCCCCCTCCCCAATGTACCCCCAGCTCCCACCACTCTGGTGATGATCGGTCTGTTTGCCGAGGTGTGTTTATGAAGTGTTTGTGCTGGTGTTGACATCATGTTTTGTTAGATTTTCAGCAAATGTTTTTCTATGTGATGTGAAGAAGGAAAAGAACACACAAAAAAGAGAAGAAAAAAACCGTTGGTTTTCTGAGTAGTGCAGCTGATGGGGAAGAGCGTGGCCTGTTGTGTCAGACTACAAGTTCTGTTTGGAACAGGCAACGACAGAATCAATAGGGTGACAAGGGCCCTGGACTGATATAGACTGGATTCCTGGACAGATAGAGATTGAATTTGATTTAGAGAAGAAAGGGAAGGAGGGAATGGGGGCAAGAAGAAGGGGGGGGGGGGGGGGGAGAGAACAGGGAGAGAAAAAAGATCAGCAATAATAGGAAGCAGAAGAAATCGACAACGTGCACCCAAAAAAATCCTGAAACTTTCTCTTTCTGCCAGACTTCTAGACGCTCTCACCTACTCCCCCACCCCAACCCTATTTCCCCCCTGACTCTTTCCCCCCACCCCCACCCCACCACCCCCTATCCATCCCCTTTCCCTTCCCAACCCCTGCAATAAATAGACCTCCATCCAAACAGCTTCCCAAATGTTTTAAGTCACGCGGAACCCCCACTGAATGAATCCACATCAGGGTTTCACCGCTGATATTTACCCGAAGTTCATATTTGTTTCCTCTGTGTGTGTGTGCGTGTGTGTGTGTGTGTGTGTGTGTGTGTGTGTGTGTGTGTGTGTGTGTGTGTGTGTGAGTGAGTGAGTGAGAGAGAGAGAGAGAGAGAGAGAGGGAGTGTGTGTGTGTGCGCGCGCGCGCGCGCGCGCGCGCGCGTGTGTGTGTGTGTGTGTGTGTGTGAGTGTGTACTCTACAACTTGCCGACAGATTCGAAACGGCTCTACCCTAAAATCGCTGTCATGTTGTCAGGCGCTGCTACTCTATTCGTACAATTTACTACTACTGAAGCACGCAAAGCTCCAAACGTAACTTCATGGCTGCAGGAGCAGTGAACTTTTTTTTGGATTGATTCTTCAAGCCTAAAGCACAGCATTAAGGAAAAGTAGAGGGAAAACATCTCCTTCCACGAGCAATAACTTATGAACTCGGCGCAAGATGGGCGTTGAAACTTCATTCAGCGCCTATCTTACGCCGAATTGGATCAAGATAAATGATTGCTCCTTCATTTTCGTTGTCCTAAGTGTTGTGTATCTTGCCTGAAGAAGACCTAAGAGGTCGAAACGCGTCGTGTTTTGTCTTGTGATTCGTTTGTCAACTTTTTTTGGGCGGAGCCTTATAAATATTTTTTTTTCAAATTTGAGGAGAAGAAAGAAAATAAAGAAAGAGAAGCTGGAGAAGAAGAAGAAGAAGAAGAAGATGGAGGAGGAGGAGGAGGAGGTGGAGGAGGAGGAGGAGGAGAGAACATGATTTTAATTTAAAAAAAAAACAGGGGGGGAAAGGCAGAGACATAATGATGATGGACAACTAGGACAGAGAGGGGGAGAAGATAGAAAGAAGGAGAGGAAGAGAACGAGGAGAAGGAGAAACAGGAG
>CM065727.1:74575912-74588412 GCA_033310375.1 Conus canariensis | reverse complement strand
TTCAAATCAAGAGAAAAAGCTGTGCGTTGCAGACTATTTAACTGGGTTTGCAAACCAATTATTGTCTCTGATAACAGTACAACATCATCTGCGAGTAGTAAGATAAAGAGCTCAAAATAGTCGATTGTAAACATTGCACCATGCTTACTATTTTGAATTATTTCTAATGCAAGTTCATTAATAAACAAAGAAAATAAAACCGGACTGCACACATCACCTTGCTTAACACCATAAGTGCACATGATAAAATCAGTCAATTTATAACCACACCGTACCTTAACTTTAACATTATTATACATACTTTTAATGCAATGGTATAGATTACCACTTATACCATTAATTTTTTACTAGAATTGACCAAAGAATTTTCCTGTTTATGGCATCAAAAGCTTTTTCAAAATCAATAAATGCAACGTATACTTTTCTGTCAAAAGAGAACTGTTTTTGAAGAAGAGCTAACAAAGAGAGAGAGAGAGAGAGAGAGAGAGAGAGAGAGGGAGAGAGAGAGAGAGAGAGAGAGAGAGAGAGAGAGAGAGAGAGAGAGAGAGCAACACACTTTTCTTGTGAAAGTTTAGATTTGCCCATATTGAAAACACTTCATCACTGATTCTGGTCAGCGATCTCCATGCTGACAGCTTTGAAGCTTAACCCCTGCTTCCATCACACGATAGACGTTATAAGTCGTGGGAACTTCACAGATTATAGCAAGACTCTATTTCCTAATTCACATTTCCTTTTACTCCAAGTGTCACGCTTCATGTATTGTTTGTGGACAACTTCTGATTACAGCTAAACTGAAGGAGGGAAAAAGCACCAATTGCTTTGCTTCAGGGAACTGGGTGGGGAGGGGGTGGGGTGGAAGGAAGGGAAGGGATGCTCACAATCAAACGGTTAGAGTTCGTTGTGGGACATTCAGTTACGGGTTCGAATCATTCGTGCAGTCGGAATTTTACGACGTGAAATCCCCTTCTGTCTGCTGGAAGGTAATAAAGTAGGAGCGTGATTCAGTTCAGAGACGTTTAAAGCGGTGGAAGGAGTGGTTTGGCTCTACGTTCCTCAATGCCGTTCTGTGGAAGGTGAGGTTTGCCTCTACGTTCCTCAATGCCGTTCTGTGGAAGGTGAGGTTTGGTTCTACGTTACTTAATGCCGTTCTGTGGAAGGTGAGGTTTGGCTCTACGTTCCTCAATGCCGTTCTGTGGAAGGTGAGGTTTGGCTCTACGTTTCTCAATGCCGTTCTGTGGAAGGAGAGGTTTGGCTCTACGTTCCTCAATGCCGTTCTGTGGAAGGTGAGGTTTGGCTCTACGTTCCTCAATGCCGTTCTGTGGAAGGAGAGGTTTGGCTCTACGTTCCTCAATGCCGTTCTGTGGAAGGTGAGGTTTGGCTCTACGTTCCTCAATGCCGTTCTGTGGAAGGAGAGGTTTGGCTCTACGTTCCTCAATGCCGTTCTGTGGAAGGTGAGGTTTGGCTCTACGTTCCTCAATGCCGTTCTGTGGAAGGAGAGGTTTGGCTCTACGTTTCTCAATGCCGTTCTGTGGAAGGTGAGGTTTGGCTCTACGTTCCTCAGTGCCGTTCTGTGGAAGGAGAGGTTTGGCTCTACGTTTCTCAATGCCGTTCTGTGGAAGGTGAGGTTTGGCTCTACGTTCCTCAATGCCATTCTGTGGAAGGAGAGGTTTGGCTCTACGTTTCTCAATGCCGTTCTGTGGAAGGTGAGGTTTGGCTCTACGCTCCTCAATGCCGTTCTGTGGAAGGTGAGGTTTGGCTCTACGTTACTCAATGCCGTTCTGTGGAAGGAGAGGTTTGGCTCTACGTTCCTCAATGCCGTTCTGTGGAAGGAGAGGTTTGGCTCTACGTTCCTCAATGCCGTTCTGTGGAAGGAGAGGTTTGGCTCTACGTTCCTCAGTGCCGTTCTGTGGAAGGTGAGGTTTGGCTCTACGTTCCTCAGTGCCGTTCTGTGGAAGGAGAGGTTTGGCTCTACGTTCCTCAATGCCGTTCTGTGGAAGGAGAGGTTTGGCTCTACGTTCCTCAGTGCCGTTCTTGAGGCACCGGAAACCACTAAAACGGTCACTGCTCCTGCAGTCATTAATTTGTGTTTGGAGCTTTGCGTGATCCAAAAGTAGTGAATTGTTGGAAAACAGTAGCTGCGCCTGAACACATGCCAGCAATTTAAAAGTAGAGTCATTTGGAATCTGTCAGCAAGTTGTAGAACGCACGCACGCACGCACGCACGCACGCACGCACGCACACACACACGCACACACAGAGTGACACAAAGACTGACCCCCCCCCCCACACACACACACACTCTCACAAACACCCACCTACATCCACCCACCCACCCACCCATCCACACACACACACACACACACACACACACACACACACACACACACACACAAACAGATACAGACAGACACAAACAGATAGAGACAGACACACAGACACACAGACTGACAGACAGACAGACAGACAGACACACACACACACACACACACACACACACACACACACACACACACACACACACACACACACACGTGAACTTTTTGGGTAAATATCAGTGGTAAAGCCCCGATGCGGATTCATCCAGTTGGGGATTGGGCATGACTTAAAACATTTGCAAAGCTGTTTTGACGAAGGTCTATTCACTGCAGGGGTTGTGAAGAGAGAGGGGATGGACGGGGGAATGGGGGCGGGCTGGTGGGGGGAGAAAGAGTCAGGGGGGAAATAGGGTTGGGGTGGGGGAGTAGGTGAGAGCGTCTAGAAGTCTGGCAGAAAGAGAAAGTTTCAGGATTTGTTGTGTGCACGTTGTCGATTTCTTCTGCTTCCTATTATTGCTGATCTTTTTTCTCTCCCTCTTCTTCTTTTTCCCTCTCCTTCTCCTCTCGCTTTCCCTCCTTCCCTTTCTTCTCTTAAATCAAATTCAATCTCTATCTGTCCAGGAATCCAGTCTACATCAGTCCAGGGCCCTTGCCACCCTGCTATTGATTCTGTCGTTGCCTGTTCCAAACAGAACTTGTAGTCTGACACAACAGGCCACGCTCTTCCCCATCAGCTGCACTTCTCAGAAAACCAACGGTTTTTCCTTCTTTTTTCTTCTTCTTTTTCTCCTCCTCCTCCTCCTCTTCCTTCTCCTTCTTCTTCTTCTTTCTTCTTCTTCTTCTTCTTCTTCTTCTTCTTCTTCTTTAATGCTATTTACTCGTTTCTTTCCTTTCTTTCTTTTTCACTCTCCTTCTCTTCCCTCTGTTCGTGATCTGTTCTATCTCTCAACCCCCCCCCCCTCCCTTACTTAATTCTTTTCTGTCTTGCTTTCTTCCACTCTCTGGCTTTCTTTTAATCTGCCACCATAAGAAATATACATAAAGACATGGTTCTCTGTGTGTGTGTGTGTGTGTGTGTGTGTGTGTGTGTGTGTGTGTGTGTGTGTGTAAGAGAGAGAGAGAGAGAGAGAGAGAGAGAGAGGAGAGAGAGAGAGAGAGAGATGACAGTAAAGCCTGGCCTGCATGCCTTCTACCTCCATATACATATGTTGTAAACGTCAAATAACACCCGGTTAATGACATATCACTGTGATGGAGAGACCTGTGTCTAAAAGGAAGCGAGCAAAAAAAGGGAAGTCTTCTCCGCTGAGTACTCTTTTTGCTATAAAATTCTTCCAGAATGGTGGACAGTAGAGCCAGCAAACTTCAGCTGTTTCGCTGTATAGAGAGTTCATCAGGCTGGCTTCAGGATCCCGGCTACCAGCCGATGAGAAGTACTTCTACATAAACAGAAAGGAATCACCCCGAAATCTGGAAGATATATGAAAAATTGCCTCCCCAAACGCAAATGGGAGCTCTTGGTGGTGGGAAGAGGAAGAATTATGGTGAAATGGATCGATTAAAATTTGCCCTGAAAAAAAAAAGTGAAGATATAAAAGACACGGCCTATGGAAGCCGGAAACTGGTAATACAAACTCACACGGATTGCAAGAATCACTTACGAGAGATTTCTAGGTTAGAAAAAAAAAAACGCGCTGAACTCCACTAGCCTTAAGTGCTCAAAGGGTAATCCATGAATGCACATTTGAAAATAAAATTTAAAAAATTGAAATAAACTTAATCCATAATTTAAAAACACTGCTCTGCAAAATCGAGAAGGACTCAGGCATGCGCAGTGTCATGTCTTGTATCAACCTTTGAGTCCTTCAGGTTTGTGCTGTGCAGTGTCTTGCATCAACCTTTTGGTCCTTTAGCTTTGTGCAGTGCAATGTCTTGCATCAACCTTTGAGTCCTTCAGCCTTGTGCAGTGCAATGTCTTCATCAACCTTTGAGTCGTTCAGCCTTGTGCACTGCAATGTCTTCATCAACATTTGAGTCCTCCAGCCTTGTGCAGTGTCTTCATCAACCTTTGAGTCCTTCAGCCTTGTGCAATGTCTTCATCAACCTTTGAGTCCTCCAGCCTTGTGCAGTGTCTTCATCAACCTTTGAGTCGTTCAGCCTTGTGCAGTGTCTACATCAACCTTTGAGTCCTTCAGCCTTGTGCAGTGTCTTCATCAACCTTTGAGTCCTCCAGCCTTGTGCAATGTCTTCATCAACCTTTGAGTCCTTCAGCCTTGTGCAATGTCTTCATCAACCTTTGAGTCCTTCAGCCTTGTGCAGTGTCTTCATCAACCTTTGAGTCCTTCAGCCTTGTGCAGTGCAATGTTTTCATCAACCTTTGAGTCCTTCAGCCTTGTGCAGTGCAATGTCTTGTATCGACCTTTGAGTCCTTCAGCCTTGTGCAGTGCAATGTCTTCATCAGCCTTTGATTCCTTCAGCCTTGTGCAGTGCAATGTCTTGCGTCAACCTTTGAGTCCTTCAACCTTGTGCTGTGCAATGTTTTACATCAATAGAATCCTTCAGGTTTGTTCCGTTCAGTGGTCTTAACTATGTATTTCTTTTCAACCTGCGTGTATTGCATGTGTGCATCAACCTTCGAGTCCTTCAGGCTTGAGCATTACAGTGTTTTAAACTAATTCGTGCAAGTCTTGCATTAACCTTTGAGTCCTTTAGGATTTTTTCTTTATACAGTCCTCTAAAATTAGAATCGTACATTTCTTTGCTTCATCTTCTTTTTTTCAGTTTTGTTTTTGTAGAGCTGTAAAAAGACCTTCAGTGAGCCAAATTCTCTACCCATTAAAGATTGTCAACCAGTTATTCTACCGAAAAACCAACCGATCACTCAGCCGATTTTTCATTTAATCCATCGATCGATCGATCGGCTAATCATTGAATTAATCGGTCAATCAATCGATCGGTCAGTCAGTTTTTCCATCATCAACCAGTCGTTCGATTAGCCAGTCAGTGACTCTTTCTTCCACCTAGTCATCGTATTCAATTCTTCATTTCCCCTTCTTCTTCGCCATCCTTCTCTTCATTTCCCCTTCTTCTTCGCCATCCTTCTCTTCATTTCCCCTTCTTCTTCGCCATCCTTCTCTTCATTTCCCCTTCTTCTTCGCCATCCTTCTCTTCATTTCCCCTTCTTCTTCGCCATCCTTCTCAGCAACCTCTTCCTCTCTCTCTTTCTCCCAGTTGCGTCTCCATGTTGTCGTTGTTGTTGTTGGTGGGTTGTTCTTCTCTCTCTTCTTGCCCTTCTTCTTCTTTTCTTTTTTTTTTCTAGAGCTCCTCTCAATTTCCTTCTTCTATTCCAGTTCCGTCTACTCCCGCTTTTTTCATTAACCACATCCACCTCCTTCTTTTGCTCATACTTTCTTTCCATTCCCCTTCTTCTTCCTTTTTCTTTTTTTATTTTATAGAATCTCCCCCTCTTCCCCTTCTTTCCCCTCCTCCTCTCTCTTTCTCATGTTCCTCCTCCCCCACCTCATTCTTCTTTCTCTCTCTCTCCCTTCCTCTGGTCTCTTCCTTCTCTTTCTCCTCTCTTTTCATTTGTTTGTCGGGTAACGCAAAACAAACTGGATGGAGACAGATGAGATAGCTAGTGTTGCTTATAGCCCAGCCGACCACAAAGGGCCATATAACCGGGTGGAAGTCAACTCTCAAAAAAAAAAAAAATCCACAAAAAACGTTGAAATACACTTTCTTAAAACACCGGAAATTTCATTAAAAATCTCTCTTACATAAAAATTGTAGTTCAGACGAAAAATGTTGATCTCCTTCAGATCATGTGATAAAACTGGATCTCATTTATCGAAACTTAATCTACAGATGGGATGTGTCCTGAGTTCGACCCCATTACGTTATGGTGTGGATCCGAGTCAAACAGCAAATCCAGGATCCGTGCACATTATTGAGATTGTTTCAACATTTCCATTAAACGTCAAACTGAAGTTACTGTCATGAAGTGATGACCATCTTCAGAGTGTCTTTATTTTCCCATGAAATGTCCGAATGAACGTTGGCATTTCGTAATCTGCATGAGTGACACGAACAAAATACATGGGAAGTAACTCCTGCAGTTCGTGCCAATCGTTTCTTTTCCTGTCGAAAAAAAAATGTGTTTTTTTGTTTATTTCCATTCAGGGACTGGAAAGGATGTACACGAGATTCCTTGGATTTGGAAAGAGATGTCAGCTTTGTCGAGTGCCCTTTGAGTCTTCTTCTTCTTTTTTTTTTTTTTTTTGAAATTGTTCCTCAATGCTCTTGCCTTTTACCTTCAGACTATTGTCTTGCTCTTCCGCTCCGACCTCCCGATTTTTCTGCTCTTTTGTCTGCTTCTTGTTTCTTCCTCCTGTCAGCCAGCGTAATGTTTGTTGCCATCACTGTCATGGCCGTCATTTTTATCCTCGTCCTCTCTTTTTTTTCTAATTTTCCTCCTCCCCCTCCTTCTCTTTCTTGTTCACCCCCTCTCCTACTTTTTTCTCCCCCACCTGTCCTAATTTTTCATCATAATTGTCATTCTGTGCATCTTCTTTTTTTTCCAGTATTTTCCTTTGTCGTCCTCATCCTCATTTTCTTTTTCTATCGTGTTTCATTCTTCTTCTCCTTTTATTTAACGGATTGTTCTTTTCTTTCATTTTCTTTCTTCTCCTCAGCTCACGCATTTGGCCCCTATTCCTTTTTTCCCCTCTTCGTAACGTTTTGTCTCTTTCTGATCCGTCTCTCTCTGCTGCTCTACCAGGTAAACAACATGTATTGAACCATCTGCCGTTTTTTTCCCCCGCGTTTTGTTCTTTTTGGCTTGTCAATAGAGTCTTTTTCAGCACTTCTCATTTTCTTTTTCTCCCTCTCTGCTTTTCGCTATTTTCTGTTTAATTCAATATTTGGTCATAGTCTGTTGGAGGACATAGGATCATATATAGTGTGCGCGTTGGATATAGTAATGCTTAATGTGTGTATCTTTTTTGTTGTTGGTGGTGGGTTGGGGTCGGTGGGGTGAGGGGAGGAAGGGTGGGGGGGGGGGCAGAAGACTGAGGGGAGATGGTGAGATGTTGTGGAAGTAAGGGTGAGAGAGGGGTAGGGATGAGGAGAACGAGGACTGATTTGTTGTTGTTGTGTGGATTGTTGATATTTTGCATATTGCTCTGAAGTGGCTGTATCACACAAACCCTTCGTTCCTTCTGTCTTTTGCTGTATTTTCCTTTCGTGCCCGTTTGTTTCTGTGATTTGTATGTATGTCGGCGATATGACAACAAGCATGTTGAACTGGTATAAAGGAATCGTGCTGGAAAGATGGGAAGAAGACCAAGGATGAACCTATTAACTTTTGGAGCTGTTCCACGATGCGGGTCTGGATCCAGCGGCTGTTCCAGAGTTTTTTTCTCTTTAACAAGATGATGGTAAGATTTCCACCGAACATGGATACTGTGATGTTTCTGTTACGAATCGATCACAGTCTCTAAAGTAATGTGGTATCATGGAACGTTAAAAACGTTCTAGTGATGTAATCGTTGATATTTGATATTTTCTTAATTTTATTACAAAAAGTACATGGGAAGTAACCATGTACTATGACCAAAAAGAAAAAAACATGGGAAGTAACTCTCTCAGTCGGTATCTCTTATTACTTCCCCTGGCAATAAATGTCATTACTTTTTCCACACATGAACTGACTTGCTCACAGAGGTTTTAGAAAGATAATACAAAGAAAGCCTATCAATCCCCCCTCTCCTCTCCCACTCCCCCTCCCCATTTTTCTTTTGCCCCTTATTAGAGTAACCCCCCCCCCCTTATTTTTTTCTTTAACCTACATTTTGGTCCGAATCCAGATCAGAAGTCGGATCCATGATCCGTTCGACCTTGACCGAGGTCCGCGCTCTCCCGAGTGCCCTTTCAGGTTTTTTTTTTTTCGTTCTTTGTTCCCTCAGAAGGCTGGATGTTAGCAAAATATGCATTCGTCATCCTCATCCCACTATTCTATGAAATGAAATTCGTTCGTTTTTTTCCCAGTCGTCTTCTCTTGTTTCTGATTCTTCCGTACCACCTTCTCCCTGTTGTATCCTCTTCCGTTTCTCGTTGTCGGTATTTCTCCTCAGCTTTTTTTTAAAAATTCCTTCCTTCAGCTTCCTTTCGGTGTTCTGTTACCCCTTTCTCCTTCCCGTCTTCCTGACCTGTTTTCCTGTCTGCTGCCTTCTTCGTCCGTGTGGTGTTTGTGGTGTCATGAAGTGTGATGCAATGGAATGGCATAGAATGCATTGGCTTGCGTTGTAATGTATTGTATTGTATTGTATTGTGTTATATCCTATTATTTTGCATAGCATTGTCTTGCCCTGCTTTGCATTGCATTGTATTGTATTGTGGTATGTAGTGTAGTAATGTATTTTATTACATTGTATTATATTGCTTTGCATTGTCTTCTCCTGCTTTGCATTACATTGCAGTGTATTGTATCGTACTGTAATGCGTTGCATTGCACGGTATTGTATGTTATTAGTGTTGCATTGTATTCCATGACTTCATTGCCACGACATGGTGCATTGTATTATATCGTAATGTATTGTGTTCCATCATATTGCATTGTATTATATCGTAACGTATTGTGTTCCATCATATTGCATTGTATTATATCGTAATGTATTGTGTTCCATCATATTGCATTGCATTGTGTTATATCGTGATCATATTGCATTGCATTGTATTTATCGTAATGTATTGTGTTCAATCATATTGCATTGCATGGTATTATATCGTAATGTATTGTGTTCCATCATATTGCATTGCATTGTATTATATCGTAATGTATTGTGTTTCATCATATTGCATTGCATTGCATTATATGGTAATGTATTGTGTTCCATCATATTGCATTGTATTATATCGTAATGTATTGTGTTCCATCATATTGCATTGTATTATATTGTAATGTAGTGTGTTCCATCATATTGCATTGTATTATATTATATCGTAATGTATTGTGTTCCATCATATTGCAATGCATTGTATAGTATTATATTGTAATGTATTGTGTTCCATCATATTGCATTGCATTATATCGTAATGTATTGTGTTCCATCGCATTGCATTGTATTATATGGTAATGTATTGTGTTCAATCACATTGCATTGCATTGTATTGTACCGTATGTTACCATACTGTATTGCACTGCATATCTGCGTCGTCATGACAGATATCTCCGTGAGGCACTGGGTATGGTCTCCCTGCTGTATTGCACTGTATATCTTGTCGTCATGACAGCTATCTCCGTGAGGCACTGGGTATGGTCTCCCTGCTGTATTGCACTGTATATCTTGTCATCATGACAGATATCTCCGTGAGGCACTGGGTATGGTCTCCATGCTGTATTGTACTGTATATCTTGTCGTCATGACAGCTATCTCCGTGAGGCACTGGGTATGGTGTCATGACAGATATCTCCGTGAGGCACTGGGTATGGTCTCCTTGGGAGAGAACCTGTCGCGACGTGACGGTGCCATCCGGTTTATTTCTGTCTGCAATGCTTTTGTTTATTTTCCACAGCGGGGATTTTCTACAGAATATGTTCCAGGGACGATGCCTTTGTGGCAGTTTGTTTTTCCAATATACGCACACTACGCGAGAGCGGAGTATTCGGCTTCACTGTCTCATGTGAAAGACTTTAGCCATTTGGCCAATGGAGCGATTTGGCTGCTGTCAACAGAATATGCTGCGGGTCTCTGTAGTTCGAGTGTTCGTCATATTCTGACAAATAAACAAGAGCGTTGTTTTTGTATTTTCCACCTTCTTGTTTTCTTTCTTTCCTTCCTTTTTTCTCTCTTTCTTTTGTCTTTTTTTTGTGTGCCTGTTTTGCCTTCTGCTACTAGCCGCCATAGTTGGTCTTTTTGAACCTCTCTGAGTGAAGAGCGCAAACACAGTTGTGTTCAAAGTTCGATCCTCTCCACACTGGTAGGGTTTGCACAACAGGCCGACTTGGCTGCGGACTCGTTTCTTTCCTTTCTTTTTTCCCCACTCTTCTTCTCTGTCTGTCTGTCTGTCTGTCTGTCTGTCTGTCTCTTCTCTCTCTCTCTCTCTCTCTCTCTCTCTCTCTCTCTCTCTCTCTCTCTGCTCTGCTCTACTCCGCTCTGCTCTGCTCTGCTTCTCTTCATAAGTTTGCTCGACGTTTTCTCCTCAGTGCAAATTGCTTCCTACTTCTGTCTCATGTTCTCCGCTTCCCCTTCCTCCTCTCCCCCTCCCTTTCCCCGTCCCCAACCCCTTGCCATTTGCCTTCCTTGAATAATTGTATTTGCTGATCGCACTGATTGATAGTGTTGTTCCGAATCAGGAAATGTCAAGGGTCCTTGAAATAAATCTTCTTTGTCCTGGCTGTCTCCAAACCCCCTCTCCGTGCCAACCCCCACCCTCACTCCCCCCAACCTACCCCTCTCATCTCCCTCCCCAGTCATCTGTGTGTTGTGGACTTTTTTTTTCTCCTTTTTGTTTTTCTCATGTCGTTGCATTTGTTAGTGCAGTTGCAGAGTTCTTCTTTCCCCAGTTCCTTCATTTCCTTCGCCCTTTCCTCATCTTTTTGTTTGACTTTTCCATACTCGTCTTCTGTTTCATGTTCTTTTCCGTTTCCAGAATTTTGCCTTGTTTTGTCTCATACTCTTCTTCTTCCTTTTGTTCTTCTCCTTCTTCTCCTTCTCCTGCTTCTTCTTCTTCTTCTTAATCATCATCATCATCATCATCATCTTCTTCTTCTTCTTCTTCTTAATCATCATCATCGTCGTCATCATCATCATCATCATCATCATCATCATCATCATCATCATCATCATCATCATATTCTTCTTCTTTTTCTTCTTCTTTCTAGACGTGGATTAAGCTTGTGGACATCATTTTCTATTTAAATTTTGTTGTTTTTTTCTTGGTGTCATCGACCATGTCTGAAGATGTACGGCATTGTTGGTCTTGTATAACGGATTTGAAGCTGGAAAAAAAAGCGAGAGAAGCTGTGACTGTTTGAAATGTACGTGTGTATATTTGCTGTTCTTGTTTACTTTTATCTAACATTCTTCGTGTCTCCCGGTTTAATGGCACACCCCTCCATGATTTGCTGGGGCCGACATGTGAACGGTCGTGAGGTCGGAGTCTTTTCGGTCTCTCGCCCTTCCTCCTTCCCCTCCCCTCCCTCCCATCCACTCACTCTCTCTCTCTGTCTGTCTGTGTGTCGCTGTCTCTATTTGCCTCTCTCTCTCTCATTTCTGTCTCTGTCTCTCTTTGTCTCTGTCTCTGTCTCTGTCTCTCCTCTGTCTGTCTGTCTGTCTGTCTGTTTGTTTCTCTCTCTCTCTTTCTCTGTCTCTCTCTCTTTCTCTCTCTATCTCTTTCTCTGTCACTCTCCTCTCTGTCTCTCTTTGTCTCTCTCTTTCTCTGTCTGTCTGTCTGTCTGTCTGTCTCTCTCTCTCTCTGTCTCTCTCTCTGTCTCTCTCTCTCTCTCTCTCTGCCTCTCTCTCATGCCTGAAATGCAAAGGTTTCAGGTCATGAGATATGAATGAGTTGCACTATTGCACATAGATGAAGTTATTACATACAATTCGTTGTAAAAGTTGATTGCAGAAGCACGTGACGCACGCTGAAAGGAACTTGACAGTGCATCGTTAGATGACATGGTTCACATGTAGTATTGATTGGTGTGTGTGTGTGTGTGTGTGTGTGTGTGTGCTGATTTCAAGGCCTGAGGGTCGCAGGCTCTTGAAGATTGAAAGCTTTTGCTTTCAGTTGATGTGATTCATCTGCTTGGTAGTGTTTATTTCTGCCTTATTATTTTCTGAATAACCTAATGAAATAAAGCGTGTACCCTTCCGTCAATTAACATGTTAATCGCTGATGATAGTAAACTGTTTTCATTTGTTTATTCTCTCTGTCTCTGTCTGTCTCTCTCCCTCTCCCTCTCTATAGCTCTCTTTCGCTGTCTGTCTATCTGTCTGTCTCTCTCTCTGTCTGTCTCTCTCTCTGTCTGTCTCTCTCCCTCTCCCTCTCTATAGCTCTCTTTCGCTGTCTGTCTATCTGTCTGTCTCTCTCTCTGTCTCTCTCCCTCTCCCTCTCTATAGCTCTCTTTCGCTGTCTGTCTATCTGTCTGTCTCTCTCTCTGTCTGTCTCTCTCCCTCTCCCTCT
>CM065727.1:74550912-74570912 GCA_033310375.1 Conus canariensis | reverse complement strand
GTAAGACACACTTGTCCTCCTCTGCCCTCCTGCCCTCCAGTAAGACACTGTTGTCCCCCTCTGCCCTCCTGCCCTCCAGTAAGACACTGTTGGCCTCCTCTGCCCTCCGGTAAGACACAATTGTCCCCCTCTGCCCTCCTGCCCTCCGGTAAGGCACAGTTGTCCTCCTGTGCCCTCCTGCCCTCCGGTAAGACACAATTGTCCTCTCTGCCCTCCTGTCCTCCGGAAAGACCCAGTTGTCTCCCTCTGCCCTCCGGTAAGACACAATTGTCCCTCTCTGCCCTCCGGTAAGACACACTTGTCCTCCTCTGCCCTCCTGCCCTCCAGTAAGACCCTGTTGTCCCCCTCTGCCCTCCTGCCCTCCGGTAAGACACAATTGTCCCTCTCTGCCCTCCTGCCCTCTGGTAAGACACAATTGTCCCCCTCTGCCCTTCTGCCCTCTGGTAAGACACTGTTGTCCCCTCTGTCCTCCTGCCCTCTGATAAGACACAGTTGTCCTCCTGTGCCCTCCTGCCCTCTGGTAAGACACTGTTGTCCTCCTCTGCCCTCCTGCCCTCTGGTAAGACACAGTTGTCCTCCTGTGCCCTCCTGCTCCCCGGTAAGACACTGTTGTCCTCCTCTGCCCTCCTGCCCTCTGGTAAGACACAATTATCCCCCTCTGCCCTCCTGCCCTCCAGTAAGACACTTTTGTCCTCCTCTGCCCTCTGGTAAGACACTGTTGTCCTCCTCTGCCCTCCTGCCCTCCGGTAAGACACAGTTGTCCTCCTCTGCCCTCTTGCCCAGAGAACTATAAAATAGGCATTCTGGCTCACCCACCTCCGCCAGCTCCAACCGGCTGAAGCCGGTTTCGCTGTTGCTCCGCCGGCTTACCCAGAATGCCTATTTTATAGTTCTCTAATAGTAAACACTTTACAAACATACATAATGTGTAGGATTATCTGTTTTTAATACTAATTTAGAAAACTTTTGAGACTTAAGTTTTTGCTTAATCCTTCGTTTTTCTTGATCGTTTTCAATAACATCATTTTCACGCATACATTCATCAAACATCAAACATACATAATGTGTAGGTTTATCTGTTTTATAGTTCTCTGTCACTGGACCGTTAAGAAGTAAACAAACAAAACAATGGGGACTTGGTTAACCATGCCTTTATTCTTAGGAGGGCTATTTGTCAACCAAGTTGGGATTTCATTCTATTGTGAGGAATGACTGGCTATTGAAAGCTATCTGAATAGGGAGTGTCTGAAAGGGGTGGGATGTGTGTTCACACAAGCGTAGAATCGTGGCACGTTGTTGAAGATTATTCTAAGCAGCCACCAAGTGCACTTATTAAAAGCTTGATTCAACAAACAAGACAATTGTATAAAGTACACCCGGCGGCCGCCTGAATAGGCAGCCTGTTGAATAGGACGTGACAAAGCGACGGTCCACCTAGACCGCGGCCGTTAAAGCGTGGCTTTCTGCTATAGGCTGTGACGTGTGCCTGTTTAATATTCATTTCACGCGCTCTAGCTAGAGCGCGGCCGTTCCCTGCTGTGGCTCTTGAGAAGATCGTGTTTCAAGCTGCATTGGTAGTTGAATGGGAGTGGACCAATACTGCCTTATCTCCTCACTATATGAAAACATTGCTTTTAGTTCTTTTCTCATGGAGTAGACTTCAATGAAATAGCAATTCTTGATGAACGGTTTGTGATTCAAGAAGTTCTATCTCTAATTCAGAAGAGATACTGTCTTGCGACATAACACAACACTTTCTAACTGAAAACACGACTGCACTGCACACCCGCAGCTAACAACACAAGTGCTGGGCGGAAATGTCGTCACTGTTACTAATCAGCTGATTCTATCTAGTCTTGTGATTGGGGGAAGGTAAGAAACATATTTTGATATGTTTAGAAATTTAGCCGCCTAAATTTATACAATGACGTCTAACGCCTGTACTGAACGACGCCGTCTAAATTTATACAATGCCGCGTGGCGGCCTGACGCCCTTATGTGTAACTTGACACGAACTAGCAAACAGTGCGGCGCTTTGACTCGGCTATTGTGCAGTTGAGTAAGCCGGGGCCAGACATGTCTGACCTAGATACTACATAAAGGCAGAAGGGAGTTGTCTCCCCGGAAAAGAATGTAACAATTAATTGTGAAAAAAAATCGTCATTAAGTCGTTCTAGGTTCTTATTCAAGTCGGCATCACGTTCTTATTCAAGTTCTTATTTAAGTTCTTAACAAGTTTTTATTCAAGTTCTTAACAAGTCAACATCAAGTTTTTAACAAGTCATCATCAAGTTCTTAACAAGTTCTTATTCAAGTACTTATTCAAGTACTTATTCAAGTTCTTAACAAGTCGTCATCAAGTCGTCATTAAGTTTTTATCAAGTCGTCATTAAGTTCTTATTAAGTTCTTATCAAGTTCTTATTTAAGTTTTATCAAGTCGTCATCAAGTCGTTATCAAGTTCTTATTCAAGTCACTTATAATTATTTATTAAGTTCTTAACATATTATTGCATATCAAATGGATCAAAATGAGATTTTGTTGTTGGCAGTTCTGGCATGCTTTTTTGTTCGGCTTCTGTATTTAGTGGCTGAGATTTTTTGGACTGCTTTGGTTTTTGCTGGCGTTGTTTATATGTTTTATAAACGTAATAACCACCCCCACCAACAGCAATGACGCCAAAAATGCTAACTCTTTTAATCCAAATAATCCATGTCGACTTTGGTGTTGTAGGTCTTGAATCAACTTGTGTATTTACAGCTGGCATTGAAACAACTGTTGGCGTTGGCGGTGTTATGTTTTCATTATGAGTTATATTCTGTGATTGCAACATTAATTTTTTTTGTTTGTTCCACTCTGCTAATTTTTTTCCTGCTGCAACACGCCCAGGATGAGGAGGCTTTTTACTGGTCACTTTCTCCATCAATGTTTTCTGCTGATTTTCTGGCTCGGTCATTTTGAAGGGAAACAAAATCTATATGATTAAAAGTAATTAATCCCATGATTAATGGCGATAACAATGTTCCAAATCTGTAATATAGATCACATCCTAGAGACTCTAATGACTTTGTTAAAACGGGATCCTGTGTTAAATCATACATAAAATCTTGTTCAGAATCAATGGGAGCAAATCTACTAACTAGTTTAGTGTACAAACTAAGAACCGTTTGCCCAACACTTTTTACCATTCTTGACCCCAGTTGCGCTTCATACCTGTTGTGATACTTTACAATGTCTTGCGTCGACATCTGTTGAATCTGTTCTATGCTGAATTCATTTCCAAGGTACTGTTTTGTTTTTCCACATGCTGCTAAAGAATACAGCCTTTCCTTTTGGCGCATAATAGCTTGGTCATCAACTTGATCATTTGTAAGTTCAGGAAGTAAATCATCGCAGTTCATGTTTTATTAATGAATAAATATTATTTTATTTTTTAAAAATGAGCACCGAAAAAACTATTACTAACCTCGTATACCATTCTGCTGTTATTGGAGGCCTAAGTGTAGGATACACAATGCTTGGTAAAAGCCTGTTAAAAATAAAACCAGCAGATCTTGGCAAACTAGGCTTTGAAGACTCAGCAAAGCTGATTGCTGTTATTACAGCTTCATTTGCTACGAAAGATTTTCTAGTTAAGCAAGGAATAATTCCAGACAGTATCAATATGTAAAATTAAAAAAAAATACATTTATAAAAATGGCTTCACTCGTAATGATGATTGGTGGCGCTGTGTGTTAATGCGCTTGCTTTTAGCGGAAGTAATTACGCATTTAGTAAACTACAAAATAACAATGAGAGAAAAAGACATAACAGAGCTATGGAGCAACTAGCTGCTGCACAAGACACCTATGAAAAGCAAAGAATGGAGCAGTTAGATTTTATTAACGACAGACTTAAACAACAGGGACATGCAGCTTACACATTTAAAGATGCTGACCAGGCAATAAAAGAATATTTTCTAGTAACAGGCAAACAAGTTGAAACATTGCCCCACCAAAATTTAGCGACTTTTATCAACCATCAGAAAAACAAAAGATGCAAGAAATATTGTTTATTGTCTTTGGCATGACCGCTGTGTATTTTGTTGCACAAAGTATTGGCTGAATAAAAATGTACAAAATCTATTATTCTCCAAAAGGATATTGGAAGGGAATAACAGCAATTAAAAAGCTTAGCCAAGCAGCGGGAGTCAGTGAACAAACAGCAAAAGAATGGTTATCTAAACAAGCGATTTGGCAAATTTATTTACCAGCGCCTAAACGAATACAAAGACCACACTTTGTCAACACAATACCGAACGACACCCATCAAATGGATCTTCTATATTTACCCCATGATACGATTAGACGAAAAAGATTTAAGTACGCACTTACAGTCATTGACATAGCTTCAAGATACAAAGATGCGGAACCATTAACACAAAAGAGTGCTTCTGCTGTTGCTGTCGCTTTACAACTGATATATCAACGAGGACCCTTAACTTATCCTCGCATGATTCAAGTCGATGATGGGAAAGAATTTAAAGGACAAGTGAATCAATTATTGTTAAAACATAGAGTTACCATTAAAAGAGGCATTCCGGGTGTTCACAGATCACAGGGTTTGGTTGAAAACTTTAACAAACAGTTATCTGAAAGACTTTTCTCCTACCAGTATCACAGAGAGCTGATTGACAATTCTCGCAACACAGAATGGGTTAGAAGACTGCCCTCAGTTTTGCGCGCAATGAATAATGAAGAATTTAAAGGTCTAAAACCAGTACAAGCAATCAGAAAACAAACAATAAATGTTGTTGAAGGAGAGTCTTCATCAAGCAAACTATTACCATTTGGTTTGAAAGTAAGGTACCTTTATTCGCCGGGAGAAGCAGAAGGGGACACTCGCATCAGGGCAACAGATCCAGTTTGGAGTGTTGATCCATATGAGATAAAAAAAATTGTGAAAATGAATCCGCCCGTGTATTATTTATGAGAAACTGACACAACAAAACGGCCGGCCCCTCAAAGATCTTTTGTGAAGGAAGAACTGCAGATAATCCCTCCAGACACAGTTCCAGTCGCTTAATTATTTTTTAATTTAAATTAAAATGGCGGCAAGAATGGAAAAGGAAGAATCCTTACGTAAAATGGCACTGGAAGCAAGAATGGTGAAGGAAGAGTCCTTAGAAATAATGCGAGAAATATTTGATTATAATCTTGCTATTAGACTAATATTTAAGAAGATTGATTATGCCATGCTAGACAAAACCTCAAATTTTGATTGGGAATATATTAAAAAAATTCGAGCGCATTTAGCAGTAATGAAAAATAATTTGGTTGAATTGGGTGATGATATAGTTAAGCTTAACGAACTGTTTTAATCTACACAAATACATTTGGGTTTAAAATGGAAGCTCAAAGGGAAATGGCAGAAATGACAAAGGAAAAGTCTTTAAAATTAATGCAAGATTTATTTGAGTATCAGTATATCATTAAAGAAGTATTTGAGAAGATTGACAATCCTTGGCTAGAACAATCGCCAGACAATCGCTTTAAACCCCAAAGCTTTTATTTTGATTTATGGGTATGGGAACATGAATATTGCGAAATGACAAAAAAAATTAAAGCACATCTAGCATTAATAAATAATATTAATTTTGCTAAATTAGATGATGATATAATTGAACGTGCGATTGCTGAAAAATATAAGCCCATATGATTATACTATTCTCCAATGCCTGATTGCATATGAAAACTCTGGATTAACAAACACACGTTTTGTGTTTGTTCTATCTAATGACTTCTTTGTTACAACAGTTGTGTTGATCTCATGTAGATTAGATCGTAGTTTTACGTTGTCATGATGAAAAGTCTTATTGTCAAACAATGCTTTTTTATAGTTGTCATGGGATATGCTTGACTGCACAACACTGCGAGATATTCCCTTTGCTTTTTTAACAACTTTTTTTTGGCTTGAAAGACTGTACATTTTCGACCTCAAACCAGCAAACTCCTTGATCACACCACCAGATAATTCATCCTTCATCTTACCTAAAACCTTCTTGTTAATATCTGAATGCAAAGGCGAATCTTTAGGGTAATCAGATGTGTCGTACCATCCTGCATGCCCTTTAGCTACTTCTAATTCCATGTCTTTATAGATATCTTCAGTAGGGATGTCGATTACAAAGGAATCTGTATCTGTGTAAAGTACTTTGGACTCAGGATACAAGGGCTTAAAGTAGTCGTAAAGAAATTCTAACATCAAAAGCTTCGACAGCTCTAAAACAGTAAACCCAATAAAAACGGGCTTATCCAATTTGACTTTCTTTTTTTTCATCATTATGCCAAAAAGCTGATCATGAAATCTTCTGAAGTCCTGATAATTAGGTTTTGAAGTCAACTTAATTGCAACGTTTTCTCTGGTGACCAATCTAACATCTTTACGCTTGTGCGGATTTTCCATAGTCTTTCCAAAACAGCTGTTGTTCATCAACTTGAAAAAGTCTTTTTCTGAAGCATCTGTGGATTTAGTTCTGAGATCAGTGTTCTTCATTATGTATGGTTTCATGAACTGTTCTTGATCAAAAGCAATTATACGATGAACAGCTGTCAACTTCAAACCATGTCTTAAATAAAATTGTAGAAGCCTGTAATGGCAGACATAATTTTTTTTGCCTCGAAGATTAGGCACAAGTTTAGGTGGTTCTGTTTTTGCCATCTTTAGACTTTCTGCTGCTAATGGATAGTCATTATGCAGGTCATGGAGTTCCTGAGGATATTCTAAGTCAACTTCTAGAATGTATCCACACTGTTGATCTGGCGTCAAACTGCTCAACCACTTTAATGCTTTTTGAATATTATTCGTATCTGTGTACATTTTAAAGTTACGTAATGGAAGTGATTGCGCCATTGCCCATCCATACAGATTGTTTGCATCTAAATACATGAGATAGTTAGACCTTTTACTTGGATCATAGTCGTCCAAGTATTTGTTGTTTGCTTTACAGTAATGGTGCGACGCCATACTGATTCCTCCACGCAATCCGTTTTCAATCATCTGAAGCATTGGCAGGTCAGACAATAAATCAATCTGTACACCAGTAAATTTTAAGAAAGCGTCCCAGCTCATCCCAGGCGCAGAAATGTAATGCGCGGGATCCAGGCTGTAATGTTTCATGCAGGTCTTCCTATAATTTTCAAAGACGTCCGCCAACAAACAGGTATCCGCCATTAAATAGGAATCATGATAGTCTCCCATTGTTTTACACTCTAACTTCTGCCACGCATCTTGAGCATGCTGGTAATCAGAATCACTGATGTCCTTTCCTCTGAGACTAGAAAAGAACGCGCCTTTAGGCGGAAGTGTATCTTCGTCAAACCTTTCCCAACTGTTCATGTACTCATAAGGGTAAACGCCCTTTCTAACAAGAGTTGGGTCAAAATATTCTTCTGTTATTGGGCAGGACTTTAAGGACATAGCCAGTGACTCTAATGAACCCATCATGTGTTGCATAGAGTCGTAGAAAGACATGTTATTTAAAGTGAAACACATGTACTTTTCTGATGACTGTGCAATGCATGACACCCTGAAGTCGCTGGTTACTGCTTGCATTATAAGGTGAGAGTCGTAACCTCGCAAGTTGTGAAAGAATATAGGCAGCTTCCATGTCTTTGGTTCAAACTTTAGTTGAAGATTGCATTTGTTATGTGCTGCTCCTCTAAACTTTCCGCTAATGTGATCATGGTCTCTTACTGTTGGATTCTCTGCGGAGAGGCCTAAACCACAAATCCAACAGTGAGTGGCTGAGTCATACTGTTGTTGGTCTTCAGGCGTCAAAAATGATTTCAGAAAAATTTTTAGGGGTATTTGAACAGGCTTTTTCGCACTTGCTGCATGCTTTTTTTAAAAAAGAAATTTTTTCAGCTTTTGGGGCCCCTGAAAATTCTGGCTTTGAAGGGGGCCCCCAAAAAACCAAAAACCCAAAAAATGATAAAGGGGAAATGACAAATCGATGATTACCATTAAGACTTTTTTTGGGAAATTTTTTTTGGGGTTTGGGGCCTTATAAGGAAAAATGAGTTTTTGAAGTCTGCTAAAAAACATATGGACAAAATTTTGAAAAACCCTTTCCCCCCGTTCTTAAAACTAATTTTAAAATCCCCCCTTTTTTCCGGGGCCCCAAAAATTTTTCTGTATCACAGTCAACGGGGGGAAAAAACAATTTTTTAAAATGTTCGCCCAGTTTTAACGGGACGGAATTCTTGTTAAACATTTTTTACAGAATTTTTTGTTTGTTTTTGTTGTTTTGTAGTTTTCCTAGTAATCTACCATTGTGCGTATTAGAGTGAAAGGGAAACCCCCCTTAAAGGGGTTTTCATCAGGAGTAAGTTTACATGACTCCTGGTTGGTTCGCCAAATTTTTGGGGGGCTGTTTTTTTGACACTCAAATTTGGGGCAGAAGGTTGGTTTTTTTTTTCAGACCATGTGTAAAAACATTAACGGGGTTTTTTTTGGGTTTGGGTTTTTTTTTTTTAAACGGGTAAATTTTTTTTCTACACCCCCTGGGAAAAATTTGGGGGCCTTTTTAAAATTAAGTTTTTTTGGGCCCCCCCTTAAAAAGTTAAAAAACCCTCCGCATTTTTGGCAACGGAGCAGCCTAGCAAAAAAAGCACCACAAAAAAAAAATTTTTCGCCCAAATTTTTTTTTGTTCAAAACGGGGTTTTTTTTTTTTCAACTAATGTTGGAGGCATTTTGGGAAAGTAAGCCTTCCCCCACAATGGGGGTCATCTTAGCTTGTCTTAAACTAAAAGCCCTTTTGGGGCTTCACCCTCTGCCCAAACCAGAGCCTCTCATTTTAGCTGCTTCAGAGGCTTTTTTAAATTTTGGGAAGAAGTTGTTTCTGCCCAACCGGGTGTTTAATCATTGAGAAAGAATAGTCCCCCGTTTATTTGAGACCCAACTTCTAGATTTTTTTTCATTTTTTGTTAATATCGATTAAAACAACTAACCTTACTTTAAAAAAAGAGGGGGTTTAAAATTTTTTTGTTTACTTGGAAAAAAGAGAAATAGCGGGGGACAACGCTTGCCTGTACCTTTGTTGGATCAATAACTCTAAAACGACCTATTTTTAAAACTTTTGACAAACGCCTTCCTCAGCATTCTTCAAACAATTTAACTGAACCTTTAAATATCTTATCCAGGGGTTTTTCTTCTTTTTTTTTAAAAAAAAATTTTTATTTTTTAAACCCCCAAAAAAAAAAAAATTAATCAGAATCAATATCAAAAAATCTTTTTTCTTGGACTCATAAACTAAAGTAAAAAAACGGCCCGGGGGAAGGGGGGTTTTAAAAAAAGGAACCCCAAACACCCCGGGGGCGGGGGGGGGGAAAAACCCCGGGAAAAAAACAAACTTTTTTTCCCAGTCCCAAAAACCCTTTTTTAAAAGAAAACCAACAACCCCGGGCCCCGGGGAAAGGGTTTTTAAGAGGAAGGGTAAACGAAGTTTTTTAAACTTGGGTTTGGGGGAAAAGGACTGGGTAAAGAAAAACAGCCCGGGGGGGAAAGAAAAAACCAAAACCCGGGGGGTAAAGCGGCCCCGGGCACCTTAAAAGGGCAAGAAAACCAAAAACCCCAGCGGAAAAGAACGTGGACCCAGAAACAAAACAGCAAAAAAGACAAGGCAAAACCTTCGGGGAAAGGAGAAAGGCGCTCCCAAAAGGTTTTTGGGAAAGGGAAAGAAAGGTAAGCCACGGGGGGGGGCAAAAAACTCCTTTTGGGAAAAAAGGGGGGAAAGCGAAAAAGGGCGGGGGGAAATAAAAAATTTTTTAAAGGAAAACCAACGACCTAAACGGGCGACAATTTTAAAAAAAACTTTTAAAAAGGGAAACACCCCTTTAAACCAAGGGGAAATTAAACGCAAAAGCCCCAAAACCCCAGCAACTGATTTTAAAACCCGGAAAATTGGTTCCATAAACCGAAACGGAAAACAAAAGCAACCGGAAAAGGGGGGACTTTTGGGGCACGGGGGGGCGTTTTGGGGATAACCTCCCCCTCCAAACTTTTTCCAAACACAAAAGAGAAAGGGAAAAGGCCCGCCCGGAAAGGGGCGTTTGGGAAAAAACCCTTAATTGAACAAGAAAACCCCCAAGGGGGAAAAACCAAGGCGAAGGGGAAAAAACCGGCAATTTAAATTAAGGGAAAAAGGGGGGTCCTAAAAACCTAAAGGGGCCCCAAAGTGGCGGCCCCCCTTTCTGAAAGGGGGAAGGGGTGAAACCTTTTTAAAAAAAAAGACTGAAAAGGGCCAACACCGGGGAAAGGGGGGGGTGGCTAAAAAAAGGGGGAAAACAACCCCAGGGGGGGGAAAAAGCGGGGGTTGGGGGGAAACCAGGGCGGAGGGGAAAGAAACGGGGACAAAAAAGGAGGAATTTTTAAAAGCCAAGGGCCCGAAAAAGGGGAGCGAAAAAAACCAAAAAAAGGGGGTAGAAAGGGGTTTCCCCCCCAAAACGGGTAACTAAAAAGGCCAACAAGTTACCGCAAAAACACCGGGCCCCACCGGGGGTGCTTTCACCCACCTTAAACGGACGGCCCTTTTTAAAAAAAAGGGTTTTTTCCTGGGGGGCCCAATGGTTAAACCAAAAGGGGCTCTTTGGGGGAAAAGGGGGAAAAACTTGGGGGCCCCCAGAAAAATTTTTCCTTTTTCCCCCAAACCCGGCCCAAAACGAAATTTGGGGAAGTAATTTTAGGAGGGGGCGGGGGGGGGGGGGGGGGGGGGGGGGGGGTGAAAAGGGGGGGGGGGGGGGGGGGGGGGGGGGGGGGGGGGGGGGGGGGGGGGGGGGGGGGGGGGGGGGGGGTGGGTGGGGGGGGGGGGGGGGGGGGGGGGACGAACGATTTTAGGGGGGAAAGGAAACGGGCAGGGGGCCCGGGAAACCCCAAAACTTCCGGGGGGTCCCCAAAGGGGCCCGGGGGGAAAAAAACAGTAAAAGGAAAAAACCCAACAAAAGAGAAGGAAAAAAAACGACCCCTTAACGGGAAAGGGGCCCAAACTTTAGCGGTAAAGTAAATCCCAACCCCAAAGGGGCCTACTTTTTAAAAACAAAAAAAAAGGAATTTAAAACAGGGAGAAAAGTTTTAAAACCGGAACGGGCCCCCAAAAAGGGGGAAAAGACCAAAAACCTTAAACCCCCCAAGCGGGCGGGGAATTAACCCCCGAAAGGGGAAAGGGGGGGGGTTTTTTTTAAACCAAAGAGGCCAAGAAAACCCCCGGGGAATTTTTAAGGGCCCTAAGAAAACAAAAAATGACCCGTTTTTGGGAAAAAACGGGAAGACAAATTTTAAAATTTTTAACCAAAACCAGACCCACAAAGAAAAAGGGGGAAAAAAAAACAAAAGGCTCGGGAACGACAAAAAGGGTTGGGGGGGAAACACGGGGAAGGGGCGGGCGGGGGAAAAAAAAAACCTTCATACTTGTTACCGTCTTTAGCATCTTCGGCGTCTATTCTGTGTTTTAGTGCTTCGTTATTTTCGATTCCTTGAAACGCAAGATCGGCCCTTTCATTATCGGTTAGCCATAGATCACAATAGATTAAAAATATGTCTGCATTGTGTAAAGAAAATATTTCTTGCCCCTCAAGTTTTATAGAAATTTTCTTAACGATTGCCCGTCCTAGATTCTGTACAACTGTCCTGCTTGTGTCTGTTGCTGATTCGAGTTCTATTTTGAAAGTAAGTCGGGCAGAGCCTGGTACAATCACTTCATCTGCTCCTAGGTCTGGAAATTTAACAGTAAGAATTTGATCTGAATCAATAGTAGATGGATTATTTGGAACAATAATATTCTGTTTATTTCCCTTCACGCCAAAGGGCTCTTTCAGTCTTCTATGCGGGTCAAGAATCGAACCATATGCTTGTGACATTTTTTTTATAAAACAAAATAAAAAGTTAATTATTTAAAAACATGGCAGAAGAAGATTATGATGTTTTTGATCCTGGAGACGACATGAGTGAAATGACTTCTTTAACACATCCATTACAATCATTGCGGCGTGAATTAACAGAAAGTAAGGTCAAATCATTTTATCAAAGTTTAGGCCAAGAACCTCCCGAATTTATAGACCCTAATGATTTTGAAACAAAAGATGACCATTTGTTTGTGAAAAACGAGCAAGGACAACTTGTTCAGCTTACAACTAAACCAGACCCATCAAAGTTTTTAGCAAAGACTACAATTAGACAAAGGCTCAGTGTGAGCGATCAAAATCGCCTTGGCATTGCTAAACCGCGAAGATTAGACAGTGAGGCAGTTGCTAAACTTCAAAACACACTACAAGAACTCCCAACAGATAACCAAATACAAAACATACCCCTTAAAGATTTAAGCCCAACAGCAGACGAAATAATAGAAACCAGTTTTTCAGAAGAAACAGTATTAAAAACTATGCACGATCCGCCGCTACCTATGAGAGAAATAACGGCCCTTGATCATGCTTTGAAAAGCATCAGAGGCGAATTAACAAACAATTTAGCAAAACTGGGTGAACTAGATGAGCATATAAAAAGAGAAAAAGAAAAACTAGTTGAGGCTGATGACCACAACTTAGGACCTGGTGTTAAAGAAAGAATAACACAAAGACTAAAAGATCTTGAACAAGAGAGATCAGCAAGACTAGAAGTGCTGTCTACTAACCGAGAACAATTACGAACTCAAGTGAGCAGAATAAGAGAAACTATCCAAAGAATTTTATATGAAGACACGACGCTAGCAGAACGAATAAGAACACTGTTTAGAGAGCAAGGTGTCACATTAGCGAGCGTTATAACAGCCTTAGGATTTGCAATAAGTACACTGGTGTTGGCTATTACAGGCGGCGGTGGTGGGGGAGCAGTGCCACCAGGACCACCATCAGATAAATCATGGGTAAAAAAACAACTTGATCATCTTGCAAGTTTATTAAAAAAATTAGCCAGTAAGGCAATAGACTCTTTGCCTGGTATAATAGGGGGGATCGTTAGCTGGCTTTTGTGTACTGCAAGTAAAGTAGTTGGCTTTATGGCCGAGCACTTATGGGCATTAGTTGTCTTAATAGTTGGGTTACTCTTTAGTAAGATAAAGACCAAGTAATCCTAGGGCAGTTAATCCAATAACAAGTGCCGTCCTTTCATATTCATGGTCATTATTTCTTGGGGCCACAAGGATTGAATGGGGGGGTTTGGGGGGCTCGGGGATTGGTGGGGCTTCTTTTTTTATTGCTATTGCTGGCTTAGAATTTATGTCGTTTTTTCCGACCTTCTCTTCTTTACCAGCCACAAGGATTTCATTATTATAGTTTATTATTGTTCCTATCTGGAGTCTGAGGTCAGAAGGCAGCATGTATAAACCAGTGCCGACAGCAAAGTCTACTTTCGATCTTGCAAATTGTAAAACATTTTGGTACCTTTTAATACTTGAAGGCAAATCAATTGCAGAATTAATAGAATCCTCTAAATTTGCTAAATACTGTTTTTGGGCGTCAAAGCCAGTAGAAGGATCAATTATGTTTGATCTCGTTTGTGCTTGCGAACCTAGCAAACACCAAACATAAGTACGAATAGAGTCGTTTATTCGTTCTATTCCCGCTTTTGTTAGGCCCTTAGAAGCATCCAAAATAAATGTTGTCCACGCTGTTTTATGCTCTTGCTCTATGGACCCGAGGTGAACAGTTGTGCCTGAAGAGAAAGATGTGTAAGGAGGATTCCAATCATAGTTATACTTTCTGTGCACTCCCCAATAATAAAGAGTGCCTAAACCATGATTAAGATCCAACTTTTGTCTAAAGTCTGTCTTTGGGTCAATATCAAATTCGTTACAGATCCTTTCAAAAGCCTTGTAATCTATTCTGTTGCTGAATGGATTAAACGTTTTGTCATTTGGTAATGGCGCTTGCAGTTCAGACAAAATACGTCTGAAGGTGTAATAAAAATGAAATCTATACACTGACCTCACCAAAGGATCAGGATGATTTAAATGATCAGCATACGACACTCCACACCCAGTTGATGCGCAAAACACAGCAAAGTTTAACTGGTTCTGATAAAATTGCATCGGATGACTGAACCACACTTTCGGGATGTAGTCTTTTTTAATAGGGGGGTTAAGATATCTGTTTAATGGAGTACTAACCTTTACTTGAAAGGCGTCAGACTGAGTCACAGAAATGTCGAGGGTATCAGTTGTTATATCTTTAGGACTGTAGTGAGGTCCAACAGAATATTTTGCATTAGTATATTTGAATGCACTCATTTTTAAATTTGTTTTAAAAATGTTTGTAACAATAACAACTCAAGACAGTCCTTCGTTTTTAAGATATGCTATTGATAATAACTGCGGAACCCAAAGGGTCGCACTCCATGAAATATTCTACAAAGTCGTATGGTTTAATATAAGTCAATCCAAGAGGAATAATGAGATTCGAAAAGTTGATAATTTAGGAAACTTAGTTAGCCAGTTAACCATACCTGATGGTTATTACGGGTTTTGCTCGCTAAAAGAAGCAATGAGTAACTTCGACATTACTCTCAAACTTAACAATGCAAATCTAAAAGCAATGTTAACATTCAAACCTGAAAAAGAAGTAGTCCATTACTTTTTTGATGTAGAGCTAGCTAAAATGTTAGGCTTTAAAATCAATCTAGCCTATCATAAATTTAGAGTTGCACCAGACAAAACTACTTTTGAGGGAGAATATCCGCTCGATCTTGCCTTATATCCATTACTCTATGTACATTTGGATGAGCTGAGCACTGATGAAAACTTATATGATGGAAGGCCCTCAACTGTTTTAAGAGCTCTTCCATCAGGGAAAGCTGCATATTGCGATTATGAAATTATACGATTCCCTAATTTACAGTTTAAAAGATTAGCTTGTGGGAGGGTCAGATCATTTAATATAAAGATCACAGATAAAACAGGGAAAGTCGTGAAATGTGATAACCTGCACATTGTTTTAGAAATAAAATAATACGTTGTTTTAAAAAATGTCACGTGGACCAGACGATTCGGGGGTCACATTAGCGCCTGAGAGGTGTGTAACTTTAGAATTAAAAGACCTTGCAGACGTTGAGGACTTTGAACAAAACGGTGAGATAGGCACTTTATATGGTTTTGAGTACACTAAAGATGGTTATTATAAACGCAAAGAGGTTGACGACAACAAAAGGTTTCCTAAACTAGAACAACTACGCAATCTAGAAGCAAATAATACAGGTCAGTATGAATATAAAATAGTTCGAAAAACTGACAACAAATGGCACTTAGAACCATATTTAGAATGGGACATAAAATTTGAATTCGTAAGCCCATTTACATTTTTTGACCGTCAAAAAAGTTTCAGAAAAGCATTGAACTCTGGCCCTTTACATGTAAGTCTTATGCCAGAGGACAACAGTCGGAAAGAGATCGAAATAAAGCCGTTTGGGGACAAACAGTACATCCTCCACAGAAGAGAATCGGTTTTAAAGAAAGCTTCTACAAAATTACAGTTCATTCCACGCACAAAATTAGGAGACACGTTCACAATGATATTTAAAATTTCTGTCTTAAAAGATGAGGCAAGAAATGGAGCTGTGGGTGTCAGTGACAACCTTATGGAAGGAATTCTTATTAGCTGGCAAAACTTAGACGTTGACAAACTTAAAGTTACTGTCGTCGTTCTTTACAATGGCGAGGATATTAAGGTCATAACAACAAGCAACAAAATTGATATTAGTTTAAATAGAAACGATCTTACAGAACTGAACTGGATTAATCTTACACATTTGGGCCTTATAGGGTTTTATTATACTGAACAAGTTTTGACAGAGAGTATGATAAAAACAATAACTGGATTAGATTAAATTCTGTTTTAAAACTATGGAGCAGACGACTTTGGTGTCAATGCCGATGTTAAACTTTATGACAAAAACCCCTCATTGTTCATTGATTTGTGGACAGACTGGTTGTGGAAAAACAATATTTGTCCTCGACCTATTACAAACAGTTTATCGTTATAATTTTGATCATATAGTAATTTTCTGCCCAACACTTAAATGGAACAAAGCATATCACGACAGAAGGTTTATATGGACAGATGATGACATATATTTAGTTGATCCTAGCAATAAACTGAGTGAGTGTTTAGAACATTTCTTTAGACAGTTTGAAGGAACTCAGACACTATTTATTATAGATGATTGTTCAGCAGAAAAGGATATAGTCAAAAAAAGAAACGCTTTGTCAAAACTGGCTTTCAGTGGAAGACATGCTGGGATAAGTGTGTGGATTTTATGTCAAAAATATAACTCAGTTTTAAAAGACTTTAGAGAGCAATTAAAGACAGTGGTTTTATTCCACATGAAAGACAGAGACGCATTTGATGAATGTATGCGTGAAAATGATGTTATTGAAGACGATCAAGAAAAACGAAGGATTAAGCAAAAACTAAAGTCTCAAAAGTTTTCTAAATTAGTGTTAAAAACAGATAATCCTACACATTATGTATGTTTGTAAAGTGTTTACTATTAGAGAACTATAAAATAGGCATTCTGGGTAAGCCGGCGGAGCAACAGCGAAACCGGCTTCAGCCGGTTGGAGCTGGCGGAGGTGGGTGAGCCAGAATGCCTATTTTATAGTTCTCTTGCCCTCTGGTAAGACACAGTTGCCCTCCTCTGCCCTCCTGTCCTCCGGTAAGACACAGTTGTCCCCCTCTGCCCTCTGGTAAGACACAGTTGTCCCCCTCTGCCCTCCGGTAAGACACAGTTGTCCCCCTCTGCCCTCCGGTAAGACACAGTTGTCCCCCTCTGCCCTCCTGTCCTATTTTCCCTCTGCTCTCTGGAAAGATATCCGGTTTTCTCCTGTCCCCTGGGGAGGTGCCCCTATTTTCCTCTGCTCCCTGGAAAGGTATCCTGTTTTCTCCTGTACTATGGGGAGGTGCCCCTATTTTCCTCTGCTCCCTGGAAAGATATCCTGTTTTCTCCTGTACTGTGGGGAGGTACCCCTGTTTTCCTCTTCTCCCTGGAAAGATATCCTGTTTTCTCCTGTACTGTGGGGAGGTACCCCTGTTTTCCTCTTCTCCCTGGAAAGATATCCTGTTTTCTCCTGTCCTGATGAAGGTACCCCTGTCTTCCTCTGCTCCCTGGAAAGATATCCTGTTTTCTCCTGTCCCCTGGGGAGGTACCCCTGTTTTCCTCTGCACCTTAATATATCTCTCTCTCATATTCTGCTCACTGCAGAAAGAAGATACCCTTTCTGCCCTCCTGCTCTCTGGTAAGACACCTTTTCTGCCCTCTGGTAAGACACCCTTTCTGCGCTCCTGCCCTCTGGTAAGATACCCTTTCTGCCCTCCTGCCCTCTGGTAAGATACCCTTTCTGCCCTCCTGCCCTCTGGTAAGATACCCTTTCTGCCCTCTGGTAAGATACCCTTTCAGCCCTCCTGCCCTCTGGTAAGACACCCTTTCTGCCCTCCTGCCCTCTGGTAAGATACCCTTTCTGCCCTCTGGTAAGACACCCTTTCTGCCCTCTGGTAAGACACCCTTTCTGCCCTCTGGTAAGACACCCTTTCTGCCCTCTGGTAAGATACCCTTTCTGCCCTCTGGTAAGACACCCTTTCTGCCCTCCTGCCTTCTGGTAAAGTACCCTTTCTGCCCTCTGGTAAGATACACTTTCTCCCCTCCTGCCCTCTGGTAAGATACTCTTTCTGCCCTCTGGTAAGACACCCTTTCTGCCGTCCTGCCCTCTGGTAAGACACCCTTTCTGCTCTCTGGTAAGATACCCTTTCTGCCCTCCTGCCCTCTGGTAAGATACTCTTTCTGCCCTCCTGCCCTCTGGCAAGATACCCTTTCTGCCCTCCTGCCCTCTGGTAAGATACTCTTTCTGCCCTCCTGCCCTCTGGCAAGATACCCTTTCTGCCCTCCTGCCCTCTGGTAAGACACCCTTTCTGCCCCTCCTGCCCTCTGGTAAGATACCCTTTCTGCCCTCTGGTAAGATACCCTTTCTGCCCTCCTGCCCTCTGGTAAGATACCCTTTCTGCCCTCTTGCCCTCTGGTAAGATACCCTTTCTGCCCTCCTGCCCTCTGGTAAGACACCCTTTATGCCCTCCTGCCGTCTGGTAAGACACCCTTTCTGCCCTCCTGCCCTCTGGTAAGATACCCTTTCTGCCCTCTGGTAAGATACTCTTTCTGCCCTCCTGCCCTCTGGTAAGATACCCTTTCTGCCCTCTTGCCCTCTGGTAAGATACCCTTTCTGCCCTCTGGTAAGATACCCTTTCTGCCCTCTGGTAAGACACCCTTTCTGCCCTCCTGCCCTCTGGTAAGACACCCTTTCTGTCCTCCTGCCCTCTGGTAAGATACCCTTTCTGCCCTCTGGTAAGATACCCTTTCTGCCCTCTGGCAAGATACCCTTTCTGCCCTCCTGCCCTCTGGTAAGATACCCTTTCTGCCCTCTTGCCCTCTGGTAAGATACCCTTTCTGCCCTCTTGCCCTCTGGTAAGATACCCTTTCTGCCCTCTTGCCCTCTGGTAAGACACCCTTTCTGCCCTCTTGCCCTCTGGTAAGATACCCTTTCTGCCCCCCTGCCCTCTGGTAAGATACCCTTTCTGCCCTTTGCCCTCTGGTAAGATACCCTTTCTGCCCTCTTGCCCTCTGGTAAGATACCCTTTCTGCCCTCTTGCCCTCTGGTAAGATACCCTTTCTGCCCTCTTGCCCTCTGGTAAGATACCCTTTCTGCCCTCTAGCCCTCTGGCAAGATACCCTTTCTGCCCTCCTGTCCTCTGGTAAGATACCCTTTCTGCCCTCCTGCCCTCTGGTAAGATACCCTTTCTGCCCTCTTGCCCTCTGGTAAGATACTCTTTCTGCCCTCCTGCCCTCTGGTAAGACACCCTTTCTGCCCTCCTGCCCTCTGGCAAGATACCCTTTCTGCCCTCCTGCCCTCTGGCAAGATACCCTTTCTGCCCTCCTGCCCTCTGGCAAGATACCCTTTCTGCCCTCTTGCCCTCTGGTAAGATACCCTTTCTGCCGTCCTGCCCTCTGGCAAGATACCCTTTCTGCCCTCTTGCCCTCTGGTAAGATACCCTTTCTGCCCTCCTGCCGTCTGGTAAGATACCTTTTCTGCCCTCCTGCCCTCTGGTAAGATACCCTTCTCCTCTTCTGTCCTCATGGCCCCAGTAAGACATCCCTCGCCTACCCTGGCCACCTACCTTCCGTTAACATACCCCTCTCTTTTGCCCTTCTACCCTCCCTGATACCCTTCTCATCTTCTGCCCTCCGGTAAGATACCCCCGTCTTCTGCCTTCCTACGTTTTATTAAGAGACCACTCTCTTCTCTTACATCTTCCGGTAAGATATCCTCCTACCCTCTGGTAAGATACCTCCTATCTTCCGGTAAGATACCCTCCTACCCTCTGGTAAGATACCTCCTATCTTCCGGTAAGATACCCTCCTACCCTCTGGTAAGATACCTCCTATCTTCCGGTAAGATACCCTCCTACCCTCTGGTAAGATACCTCCTATCTTCCGGTAAGATACCCTCCTACCTTCTGGTAAGATACCTCCTATGTTCCGGTAAGATACCCTCCTACCCTCTGGTAAGATACCTCCTATCTTCCGGTAAGATACCCTCCTACCCTCTGGTAAGATACCTCCTATCTTCCGGTAAGATATCCTCCTACCTTCTGGTAAGATACCTCCTATCTTCCGGTAAGATACCCTCCTACCCTCTGGTAAGATACCTCCTATCTTCCGGTAAGATACCCTCCTACCCTCTGGTAAGATACCTCCTATCTTCCGGTAAGATACCCTCCTACCCTCTGGTAAGATACCTCCTATCTTCCGGTAAGATACCCTCCTACCCTCTGGTAAGATACCTCCTATCTTCCGGTAAGATACCCTCCTACCCTCTGGTAAGATACCTCCTATCTTCCGGTAAGATATCCTCCTACCCTCTGGTAAGATACCTCCTATCTTCCGGTAAGATACCCTCCTACCCTCTGGTAAGATACCTCCTATCTTCCGGT
>CM065727.1:74538412-74545912 GCA_033310375.1 Conus canariensis | reverse complement strand
GAATAGGAAACCACACACCTGGTTCCCACATAATCACAGCAGATACATGCTGTTCCCCAATGTCTAACAGTTCAGAACTGCTCGACCCAAGACAGCAGCTTGCAGATGACTGAAATTGTTAGTACACAGGTATACCTTAAGTGTGTTTAGATGTTCAGGGGAAACGGTGTGTGTGTGTGTGTGTGTGTGTGTGTGTGTGTGTGTGTGTGTGTGTGTGTGTGTGTGTGTGTTGCTTGTTTGTTTGTTTTCATCCACACATGCAGTTGAAGCGATGAAAAAAGGAGAACTGTCAGGTCGACAGTTCAGTGACAATCAATCTCAAGGTCGAGGATCTTGCGTGTGAACTTGGTTTGGATAACACGCCGCCGTTTTGTGCTGAGTTGGAGAGTAAACAAAGGCGGGAGGGGGAGAAGGAGAGGGAAGAAGAGTGGGGGGAGATGGACGGAAGGGGGCTGGAGCGTGACGTCACGCCTCCTCCTCAATGTCATGTTATGGCTTCGACTTCAAATGGCCATGAATTTGAAGATTATCTTGAGAAAAGTTCAGTTGGATGATGTGTGGTCTACTGCCTTCGGACAGTACAAATCAGTGTCCACCACACTCCCCGTCCGCAGCATCTTACAATTCAGTGCCATGAGCCGCATGGACATTCAGCTGGGGAACCCTGTTGTTGAATTCAGAGTCCAACACAGAGTGAGCGTGAAGGGTTTCGTCGAGTGGACCCCAAGACTTGAGGCCTCCTGAAACATTGTGACCAGTGTCCTTGCAAGGTGAAGGATTGTCTTGATCTTTCCGTGGGCCCAAGCACGTGCTCAGCATCAGCATCTGCTTATAGCACTGAACACGATTAGAAATAGCTGACTTCTGAACAGTTATCTTTGAATCATGGAGACCAATGGGTTCGTTTGGAATCTCTTATTGGCTTTCTGTGGCTGCTTTGCAAAGGTCTGGGGCAAAAGGCAGGGCCTTTCTGGGGGGTGGCTGATGCTGTATGACTGCAAGGTCTGGGGCAAAAGGCAGGGCCTTTTTGGGGTGGCTGATGCTGTATGACTGTAAAGGTCTGGGGCAAAAGGCAGGGCCTTTTTGGGGTGGCTGATGCTGTATGACTGCAAGGTCTGGGGCAAAAGGCAGGGCCTTTTTGGGGTGGCTGATGCTGTATGACTGTAAAGGTCTGGGGCAAAAGGCAGGGCTTTTCTGGGGGGTGGCTGATGCTGTATGACTGCAAGGTCTGGGGCAAAAGGCAGGGCCTTTTTGGGGTGGCTGATGCTGTATGACTGTAAAGGTCTGGGGCAAAAGGCAGGGCCTTTCTGGTGGTGCATGACTCGCTGCTATGCGGACCAAGAGACAGACGAGAAACTGTCTGCTCACGTTGAAAGACATCGTTTGCCAAGGCAAGTCATCATTTGGCAGTCGTAACAGGATTTCCAGTTTGTCAGAGTTTTAAAGCAAGTGTTGTCTAGAACAAAAGTCAACGTGACGCTCAAAGTTACCCAGGTCGAGTTGGCGTGCAGTCGTCGCAGCCAGTTCAGAGTTCCTCTCAGAAAGGTACACCGTTGAAGTGTGGGTTGAAACTTTCCCCTTTTTAGTGGCAAAGTGAGTCGATTGCAGGTGGAAATCTAAACAAATTATAGAAAGTGTTTATAAGGCTCCGCCAAAAAACGTATACAATCGAAGCGAAAGAGAAAACACGACGCGTTTCGACCTCTTAGGTCTTCTTGACGCAAGATACACAACACTCGGGAAAAACAAAAAATGAACCAGCCATCACTTATCTTCATCCAATTCCGCGCAAGATGGCCTTATTAATACTTTTTAAAATTTCCCCTTTTTGCTTGTTCTTCAGACTTTTTGTTGTAAATGTCCAGGATCAACAAGCTACGTCACTCTGGGTTAAAGGTTGATTTGTGTCGGGGCGTGAGGTGGGGGGTGGGGTGACGGGGGGCAGGGGGGGGGGGGGGCGCGGAGATTCACGAACTGGCATGGACAAAGAGCGAGAAGTGAAAAAAAGTCACCCAACCGCTGATCTGATTTCACGTTTTTGTTTTGTTTGTTTCTTTCTTCTCAAAAATGGAAAAATTGAACGAGGTGCACAGATCAATTCAGGGTCATGAAACTCAGTTTCCTTGGGCTAGTGAACTAGAAAAAACAAACAAACAAACAAATAGATAAGGTAAAGCCCGCAGTAACCGGACCGTCAAAACGTGGCCGCATTATCACCTGCCAAAGATTGTGGGTACAGAGGCATAGTTGATATGAGGGATGTTTCAGAGATGTGTCTGTGCAGTCTGTGGAGGAGGTTACGTTTAACAGTTTGTTTAGAGGTGGGCTGAGTTTTCCGATTATCATGGCGAGGAGGTAGGGGAGGGGGGGGGGGGTAATATCACACACGCACGCACAAACACCCCCACAGATACGCGCGCACGCACCACACACACACACACACACACACACACACACACACACACACAACACACACCTCTCTCTCTCTCTCTCTTTCTCTCTCACACACGCACACACACACACACACACACACACAAAACACACACACACACACACACACACACACACACACACACACACACACACACACACAGAGGCATGCAGGCAGCCTTCCATTTCCTGCTGACTGGAAGACTGTCCATTACAGTTGCCGGAAAGCGGTGAGCAGTGAAATCACTGCTGTCATTTCCCATGAACAGGGATAGACTAAGGGAGATAATCAAAAAAATCCTCAAGAAGAAAGTCAGTGGCTGCGTGACAGATTGAAGGGAATCGATGTTGCAGAGATAACGTCCCCGCTCTCCTCTCTCTCTCTCTCTCTCTCTCTCTCTCTCTCTCTCTCTCTCCTCTCTCTTCGTTGACTGTCTTTCGGTCTTTCACCTAATATGACTGGTTTGTCTCTCTGTATCTGTCTCTCTATCCATTGGTCTGTCTGTCTGCCACTGTCTATCTATCACTGGCTATCTCTTTCTTTCTTTCTGTCTGTCTGTCTGTCCCTCTGCCCCCCCCTCCCCCGCCTTCTCTCTCTCTCTCTCTCTCTCTCTCTCTCTCTCTCTCTCTCTCTGTCTGTCTCCCTTCCCTCATGACAAGAAATCCCACTAGAAATTCCCACATCTGCCTCTCCCCCCCCCCCCCCCCCGCCATGTCCGACCCCCACCCCCAGTGCTGTATGCAGTGTGGCCTAAAGCCGACCCTCACCCCCAGTGCTGTATGCAGTGTGGCCTAAAGCCGACCCCCACCCCCAGTGCTGTATGCAGTGTGGCCTAAAGCCCACCCTCACCCCCAGTGCTGTATGCAGTGTGGCCTAAAGCCGACCCCCACCCCCAGTGCTGTATGCAGTGTGGCCTAAAGCCGACCCCCACCCCCAGTGTGATGCAGTGTGGCCTAAAGCCGACCCCCACCCCCAGTGTGATGCAGTGTGGTCTAAAGCCGACCCCCACCCCCAGTGCTGTATGCAGTGTGGCCTAAAGCCCACCCTCACTCCCAGTGTGATGCAGTGTGGCCTAAAGCCGACCCTCACTGCAGTGTGATGCAGTGTGGCCTAAAGCCCACCCTCACTGCCAGTGTGATGCAGTGTGGCCTAAAGCCCACCCTCACTCCCGGTGTGATGCAGTGTGGCCTAAAGCCCATCCTCACTCCCAGTGCTGTATGCAGTGTGGCCTAAAGCCGACCCCCACCCCAGTGCTGTATGCAGTGTGGCCTAAAGCCCACCCTCACTCCCAGTGTGATGCAGTGTGGCCTAAAGCCGACACTCACTGCAGTGTGATGCAGTGTGGCCTAAAGCCGACCCTCACTCCCAGTGTGATGCAGTGTGGCCTAAAGCCCACCCTCACCTGATCAGTTCCTCCCTGGTGTGATGCAGTGTGGCCTAAAGCCGACCCTCACTCGCAGTGTGATGCAGTGTGGCCTAAAGCCCACCCTCACTCCCGTGTGATGCAGTGTGGCCTAAAGCCCACCCTCACCTGTCGCCGTGTGATGCAGTGTGGCCTAAAGCCCACCCTCACGCCCAATTGTAGACCACTGTATGCAGTGTGGCCTAAAGCCACCCCCACCCCCAGTGCTGTATGCAGTGTGGCCTAAAGCCCACCCTCACTGCCCCAGTGCGAATGCAGTGTGGCCTAAAGCCGACCCCACCCACATGCAGTGTGATGCAGTGTGGCCTAAAGCCCACCCTCACTCCCAGTGTGATGCAGTGTGGCCTAAAGCCCACCCTCATCCCGTGTGATGCAGTTGGCCTAAAGCCCACCCTACTCCCAGTGCTGTATGCAGTGTGGCCTAAAGCCACCCCCACCCCCAGTGTGTATGCAGTGTGGCCTAAAGCCCACCCTCACTCCCAGTGTGATGCAGTGTGGCCTAAAGCCGACCCTCACTCCCAGTGTGATGCAGTGTGGCCTAAAGCCCACCCTCACTGCCAGTGTGATGCAGTGTGGCCTAAAGCCGACCCCACTCCCAGTGTGATGCAGTGGTCCTAAAGACCCACCCTCACTCCCAGTGTGATGCAGTGTGGCCTAAAGCCGACCCCACCCCCAGTGTGGTGCAGTGTGGCCTAAAGCCCACCCTCACTCCCAGTGCTGTATGCAGTGTGGCCTAAAGCCCACCCTCACTCCAGTGCTGTATGCAGTGTGGCCTAAAGCCACCCTCACTCCCAGTGTGATGCAGTGTGGCCTAAACCGACCCCCACCACCCAGTGCTGTATGCAGTGTGGCCTAAAGCCGACCCCCACTCCCAGTGCTGTATGCAGTGTGGCCTAAAGCCGACCCCCACCCCCAGTGCTGTATGCAGTGTGGCCTAAAGCCGACCTCACCTCCAAGTGCTGTATGCAGTGTGGCCTAAAGCCGACCCTCACTCCCAGTGTGATGCAGTGTGGCCTAAAGCCCACCCTCACTGCCAGTGTGATGCAGTGTGGCCTAAAGCCGACCTCACTGCAGTGTGATGCAGTGTGGCCTAAAGCCCACCCTCACTCCCAGTGTGATGCAGTGTGGCCTAAAGCCCACCCTCACTCCCGGTGTGATGCAGTGTGGCCTAAAGCCCATCCTCACTCCCAGTGCTGTATGCAGTGTGGCCTAAAGCCGACCCCCACCCCCAGTGCTGTATACAGTGTGGCCTAAAGCCCACCCTCACCCCCAGTGTGATGCAGTGTGGCCTAAAGCCGACACTCACTGCAGTGTGATGCAGTGTGGCCTAAAGCCGACCCTCATCTCCCAGTGTGATGCAGTGTGGCCTAAAGCCCACCCTCACTCCCGGTGTGATGCAGTGTGGCCTAAAGCCCACCCTCACTCCCAGTGCTGTATGCAGTGTGGCCTAAAGCCGACCCCCACCCCCAGTGCTGTATGCAGTGTGGCCTAAAGCCCACCCACACCCCAGTGGGATGCAGTGTAGCCTAAAGCCGACCCTCACTGCAGTGTGATGCAGTGTGGCCTAAAGCCCACCCTCACTCCCAGTGTGATGCAGTGTGGCCTAAAGCCCCCCTCACTCCCGGTGTGATGCAGTTTGGCCTAAAGCCCACCCTCACTCCCAGTGCTGTATGCAGTGTGGCCTAAAGCCGACCCCCACCCCCAGTGCTGATGCAGTGTGGCCTAAAGCCCACCCTCACTCCCAGTGTGATGCAGTGTGGCCTAAAGCCGACCCTCACTCCCAGTGTGATGCAGTGTGGGCCTAAAGCCCACCCTCACTGCCAGTGTGATGCAGTGTGGCCTAAAAGCCGACCCCCACTCCCAGTTTTGATGCAGTGAGTCCTAAAGCCCACCCCACTCCCAGTGTGATGCAGTGTGGCCTAAAGCCGACCCTCACCCCCAGTGTGTGCAGTGTGGCCTAAAGCCCACCCTCACTCCCAGTGCTGTATGCAGTGTGGCCTAAAGCCACCCTCACTCCCAGTGCTGTATGCAGTGTGGCCTAAAGGCCACCCTCACTCCCAGTGTGATGCAGTGTGGCCTAAAACCGACCCCCACCCCCAGTGCTGTATGCAGTGTGGCCTAAAGCCGACCCCCACTCCCAGTGCTGTATGCAGTGTGGCCTAAAGCCGACCCCACCCCCAGTGCTGTATGCAGTGTGGCCTAAAGCCGACCCTCACTCCCAAGTGCTGGATGCAGTGTGGCCTAAAGCCGATCCTCACTCCCAGTGTGATGCAGTGTGCCTAAAGCCCACCCTCACTGCCAGTGTGATGCAGTGTGGCCTAAAGCCGACCCCCACCCCAGTGCTGTTGCAGTGTGCCTAAACCGAACCTCACTCCCAGTGCTGTATGCAGTGTGGCCTAAAGCCGACCCTCACTCCCAGTGCTGTATGCAGTGTGGCCTAAAGCCGACCCCCACTCCCAGTGCTGGATGCAGTGTGGCCTAAAGCTGATGTTACATTTGCTCCATGTCCGACCCTCACTCCCAGTGCTTGATGCAGTGTGGCCTAAAGCCGATGTTACATTTGCTCCATGTCCGACCTTCACTCCCAGTGCTTGATGCAGTGTGGCCTAAAGCCGATGTTACATTTGCGCCATGTCCGACCCTCACTCCCAGTGCTTGATGCAGTGTGGCCTAAAGCCGATGTTACATTTGCTCCATGTCCGACCCTCACTCCCAGTGCTTGATGCAGTGTGGCCTAAAGCCGATGTTACATTTGCTCCATGTCCGACCCTCACTCCCAGTGCTTGATGCAGTGTGGCCTAAAGCCGATGTTACATTTGAAAGTCATCCGAGTTCTGAGGTTCTTTCTGTCCTGTCTCTGTCTGTCCCAGCCCCAACAATTAGAGAAGATCTTCTCTAACGTAGGAAGCGCATTGGGATAATTATAAACGATAGATGACAAGAATGCAGAGAGGAGAGGAGAACAACATTACGGGCGATTATCAAGCTGGTTTTGAAAAAGGCTGTTCAACCTTTGATTGCATGTTCCATTTGTAGCAGCAGTAAAAAGATAAAGTGTTCATATAATCGAAAAAAGTATATTGTTTTCATACGTTTTGAAAACGCGTTCTACGGTGTAAACAGAAATGTTATTTGGCCGATTCTGCTATAAATGGTATGAAAGGTAAACTGTACAGATGCATTGGAAGTATGTATGATGTTGTGAGAGCTGTTTGCTGTGGCGCTGTACTGACACACGCTGTTAATTGCACCATTGGAGTAAACCATGGAGATGCTTGTAGAAAGAATTTTGTTTTCTTTGTTTATATGCCATGTAGCAATTGAGGTTTTCAGTGTTGGAAGGCACGGTGCTTTACTGTCCCACAGTCCGTTTGAACTTTTGTTTGTTTGTTATTAGTTTATGGTGTGATCTTGAAGTCGAAGACCACAGTGGGCTAACATATAGCTGGACAGAGTTATTAGTTTATGGTGTGATCTTGATGTCGAAGACCACAGTAGGCTAACATATAGCTGGACAGATGCGGCAGCCCTGAACACCCTATTACAAAATTCAGACTTGGTATTAAAAAAAAACCCCAGCAGTTTCATGAAAAAAACCCACCCAGAACCTTTAATGATAATGATTTGCTCTGTCCTCAGTGCCAAG
>CM065727.1:74505912-74518412 GCA_033310375.1 Conus canariensis | reverse complement strand
ATCATTTGTGTTATCATTATGGCGATTATCATCATCATTGTCATCGTCATGGTCATCATCATCATTATCATCGCCATCATCATCATCATCAGTAGTTGTAATAACAATAGTAGTTATACAGCGCCTATCCACGGTTTGAGACCAAGCTCTAACTGCTTTACAATCGGCACTTCCCTTCACAGAACCGGCTGTCTACCAGGGTAGAGCCGACTGAAGCACTACCTGCTGGCTCTGCCTTCAGTCGTTTCCCCGAGTCATTTTGTCTGTCAGTCAGTCACCCAGTATTCCATTCATGTCTGTCAGTCAGTCAGTCACCCAGTATTCCATTCATGTCTGTCAGTCAGTCAGTCACCCAGTATTCCATTCATGTCTGTCAGTCAGTCACCCAGTATTCCATTCATGTCTGTCAGTCAGTCAGTCACCCAGTATTCCATTCATGTCTGTCAGTCAGTCACCCAGTATTCCATTCATATTTTCATTCTCTTGGTGCATGCTGTGTGCATACGTGTCATCCAAACTGGGCTTTCTCTTCCGAAAGTTGGTGCTGGGTTTTTGCTTTGTTGTTGATTTGGAGACGAACAGGAGAAGCGAAGCTAAGTGGCTACATGTTCTTCTTGTCACTGTCCTAAATGTTATTTGTTTTCCGCTGAAGAAAACCCAAGAGGTCGAAATGCATTGTGTCTAGTCCTGTACTCTGTTTGTCTGTGTCCTTGGCGGTAACCCCTTCTCCAAATTTTGTATAGCAAGAGGTTGAGCGCGCGTTCACTCACGGACCCTCAGTTTATAGTCTCATTCGAAGGACTGGTGAGGACCGATGTCAGCTCCTGAGAAAAATCCCTTAGTACCGAGTGGGCGATGAACCTGTATCCCCCACCATCACCTGAATCACGAGTTTGGCGCTCTACTGACAAAGCAATTGCGCCTCTCCACAGAGTGAAACATACCATCTGTCGTGTTCATTTGAATGGCCGTGACCTCCACAGAGTGAAACATACCATCTGTCGTGTTCCTTTGAATGGCCGTGACCTCCACAGAGTGAAACATACCATCTGTCGTGTTCCTTTGAATGGCCGTGACCTCCACAGAGTGAAACATACCATCTGTCGTGTTCGTTTGAAAGGCAGTGACCTCCACAGAGCTGAAACATAGCATCTGTCGTGTTCGTTTGAATGGCCGTGACCTCCACAGAGCTGAAACATAGCATCTGTCGTGTTCCTTTGAAACATAGCATCTGTCGTGTTCGTTTGAAAGGCAGTGACCTCCACAGAGCTGAAATATAGCATCTGTCGTGTTCCTGTGAAACATAGCATCTGTCGTATTAGTTTGAAACATAGCATCTGTCGTGTTCGTTTGTAAGGCAGTGACCTCCACAGAGCTGAAACATAGCATCTGTTGTGTTCCTTTGAAACATAGCATCTGTCGTGTTCGTTTGAAACATAGCATCTGTCGTGTTCGTTTGAATGGCAGTTGCAGTTTGCACCGGGGTAACTAAGAGCTGAGAACTGCACCGGTGCAATTTCAAATTGTACAGACGCAAGTGTCACTCGCCCCAAAGACTTTCAGACGAAGTAGTTACTGGTGTATGCCTCCGAACTCTGTGTGTGTGTGTGTGTGTGTGTGTGAGAGAGAGAGAGAGAGAGAGAGAGAGAGAGAGAGAGAGAGAGAGAGAGAGAGAGAACTTTTATCGCCAGTGTGCTGTTCGTCGCGACAGCTGTCAGTTACCCCCAACGACTTTAATACAAATTTGTCATTGACGCATGTGCACCCGCGCGCGCGCGTGTATGTGTGTGTGTGTGTGTGTGTGTGTGTGCGCGCGCGCGCACGTGTGTGTGTGGGTGTGCGTGTGTGTGTGTGTGTGTGTGTGAAAGAATTCTTATTCACGTTTTTGTTACTGCCCGTGACGATTGAACAAAGGCAAAATCCAACTGAGTGAATGTTCACTTGTTTCGGTTTTCACGTTGGCTGTAGGTGTCGATGTCTGATGAACATTTTGATCCCAGCTGCAGGCTATCATGGGTGTAGAGCGGGTTGTCTGTCAAAGAAATAATGGAATAAGTAACGGCAAAACTTGGAGCCCTAGTCCCAGATTTACTGTTGACTGCATAGATATCTCAATGTCAGAAACTGCAGACAAAACAGTTCCTGGTTTGACAAAAACCAAGGGGACCCTATGCTGCCCTGGAAATCCTTGCAAAGTAAAGAACGTTTAGCGAAAGAACTGTGCCAGATGATGTTACGTATGAACAGCCTCTTTCAGAACAAGACTAAGCCATATTGATTCATAAACAACCAAGCCTACTGCAAGATCGTAGCAGTGAAGAGCAGTCTGCTTTATTTTTGGACCTGTCAGAGCCAACACAAGATCAGTATATGTCACTGCAGAGCCAGACAGCATCGGTACAGAATTCATTTGTGTGAAACACGACAGTCCTTCATTGCTTCAAGTCCAGCTTAACACCAAGACAGGACCCATCTCCATCGGTGCTGGACCAGTCTACAGTGATAACAGCAATGTGCTACATTACTGCAGTGCCAGCCTCAGCCAGTGTGGGACCAGCCTCCCCCACCACAGGAGCACCGTGTGATGCTGCAGGACTGTGTCAGTACGAGAGAAGCCCCTGTCATCACTCGACCAGCCCACGTCAACATGAGACTCAGCTGCTAACTTGGCAAGATTTTTTTTTGTCTTCCCTTCCTCCACCTCGAGCTATCCCTAAAATTCATATTTCAAATGTAAATCCTTGACTCGTGTTCCTTAAAAATTTTCTCCAGCAATCCCCATACTGACCTCTTCCTTGAACAGGCAAACTGCCTGCTTAGTTAAATGATGTATGTGTGTGTGCGTGCACGCGCTGTGTTTGTATACTAGGGTCGTCATTATCATGATCATCATCATCATCATCATCATCATCATCAACAACAACAACAATAGTAGTAATAATAAAAGTAGTTATGATAATAATAATAATTATAATAATGATAATATAATAATAAAATAAAAATAATAATAATGATAATAACAGTAACAAAGCACAGGATGAGTAGTTTCGTATTCAGCAAGCACGATCGTCTCCACTTGGACAGGTTCCTCTTGAAGGTCTTTGGTGTGACTGGCAATTGTCCCAGTGCAGATGGCAGTTGTGCTTTGCACCGGTGCAGTTTTGACCTCATCGTGATCGAGCAGCAACTCTTTGGTTTGTTCCCAAACAGTCCATCTCTCTGCTTGTCTGTGCAACACAAAGAAGTGAACCATTTAAGAATGAACCAAAGGGACGGTACTCCATCACGATACTGCCTCTTTCCTGACCCTCACTGAAGGTGTCTGTATTTCAGACCTGGGTGATGCCAGGATGTATTATGGTAGGAAGTGTGGAGGACAGCCCCATCATGTAGCCTCTGACCTGTATCAACTCCACAGAAACACCTTCAGCATCCTTATTCTCATCAGTCGTCATGGAAAGAGTTTCAAATTTTCGTGCCTTCGTGGTCTGCTCTCCTAATGACCTCAGTTTCCGTGTCCTCTCCACGTTGATGTCCATGAGGAGTTCGTGTTGAGGTCGTCGACATCAGCCAATGTATGGGGACTGTCGCTGGACGGACATGATGGCGCCCCTGCGGAGCAGGACGCTGGTTCCGCGACTAAGCAATTATTGTCGTCAGTAGGGGGCTTAGTAGGTGGTGTCCTGCGTACTTAAGATCCAAACAGTCGCCACTAAACTGCCGAAGTGACACAGCAGCTGTGCGGTATCTCCCCTGCTGGGGTACCTCGTGGAGACTTGATACAGAGTGCTCTCAATGGATGGCGATAGGATAAACCAGGGGTACCTCGTGGAGACTTGATACAGAGTGCTCCCAATGGATGGCGATAGGACAAACCAGGGGTACCTCATGGAGACTTGATACAGAGTGCTCCCAATGGATGGCGATAGGATAAACCAGGGCGTGGCTGTGAACTGCGAACTGGGATAAGTGGTGCAGGAACAATGCCACGGAACTGGCGCAGATTACACAGGGGAGAGGAATCGTTCCATCATGAGAGCAGGAGTTACCATCCTTGTTAAGTGGAACCTGGTGGCTTCTCCCCACTCACCTCATGTGAAGATTTCACTTCCGGCTGCAGTAGTGGCCACCACAAGGAGCACAGCTTTCAGAATGCTAGTCTGTTTCCAAAGGATGAATATGCCTGCGTCTTTCTGATTATTTTTGTCTTCGCCGTCATCAACACGCATCAGCATGTCCACAATTAACACCATCATCTTCATCATCACCATCATCATCATCATCACCATCATTATCATCATCATCATCACCATCATCATCATCGTGTTGTTTTTTCTGTAAAGGCAAATGAGTAAGAGTGGCCATGATTGATTCATCATGGTTCTCGCTATTTGTTTCAATTTGGAATAGAAAGAAAAGGAAACGGGGGGAAAAACCAACTGGACTGCGTGTTTTACTAAATAAGCTGAACTGTGAATATGGAACGGAAGTGTGCAGCTTGCGTACGAAGATTTTCGTTCCAAATGTTTCCTTTCTAAGACGTTTGAGGAGACAGCTTGAATGATGGATGCATGCTGGCTTTGCACTTTGCATTATTGTATTGTGATCATGATCATAAGTCTCCGTCACCTAGCTTTGCATTATTGTATTGTGATCATGATCATAAGTCTCCGTCACCTAGCTTTGCATTATTGTATTGTGATCATGACCATAAGTCTTCGTCACCTAGCTTTGCATTATTGTATTGTGATCATGATCATAAGTCTCCGTCACCTAGCTTTGCATTATTGTATTGTGATCATGATCATAAGTCTCCGTCACCTAGCTTTGCATTATTGTATTGTGATCATGATCATAACCCTCCGTCACCTAGCTTTATCCACCACCAATGCATAATTGTACAAAGCCTGTGTGTGTGTTTGTGTGTGTGTGTGTGTGTGTGTGTGTGTGTGTGTGTGTGTGTGTGTGTGTGTTTATCGTATGGTGCTATCATCTTCAGTGTGGGTGCTTAAAAAAAAGTCCATGTGGTTATACAGCACCACACATCTCATTCTGACTGTAAGGGTTCGGGTTGAGGGTGGTAGTGAGGGGGACGAGGGTGGGAAAGGGGGGTGTGGGTGGGTAGGGAGGAACCCGGGCCCTACGCCTGGGAGCAGGACAGCCCCCTGTCAGGCCTGGATCCACTGGACTGGGACTGGACCGTCTGGTGGACCCACCCCCTCTTTCTTTTTCCCCTTCTCCTTCCCCGCCCGACAGCTCCACGTCGTCCATCAGTCGGCGCCCAGTGTCCCCAGGGACTCAGCCTTCAGTCCCCTGCCGTGGCCATGGCGTCAGCCTTCAGTCCCCTGCCGTGGCCATGACGTCAGCCTTCAGTCCCCCCTGCCGTGGCCATGACGTCAGCCTTGAATCCCCTGCCGTGGCCATGACGTCAGCCTTCAGCCCCGCCCCTGCCGTGGCCATGACGTCAGCCTTCAGCCCCCTCTGCCGTGGCCATGACGTCAGCCTTCAGTCCCCTGCCGTGGCCATGACGTCAGCTTCAGCCCCCGTTCGTGGCCATGACGTCAGCCTACAGCCCCCTGTCGTGGCCATGACGTCAGCCTTCAGTCCCCTGTCGTGGCCATGACGTCAGCCTTCAGCCCACTGTCGTGGCCATGACGTCAGCCTTCAGTCCCCTGCCGTGGCCATGACGTCAGCCTTCAGTCCCCTGTCGTGGCCATGACGTCAGCCTTCAGTCCCCTGCCGTGGCCATGACGTCAGCCTTCAGCCCCCTGCCATGGCCATGACGTCAGCCTTCAGTCCCCTGCCGTGGCCATGACGTCAGCCTTCAGCCCCCTGCCGTGACCATGACGTCAGCCTTCAGCCCCCCTGCCGTGGTCATGACGTCAGCCTTCAGTCCCCTGTCGTGGCCATGACGTCAGCCTTCAGTCCCCTGCCGTGGCCATGACGTCAGCCTTCAGTCCCCTGCCGTGGCCACGATGTCAGCCTTCAGCCCCCTGCTGTGGCCATGACGTCAGCCTTCAGTCCCCTGCCGTGGCCATGACGTCAGCCTTCAGTCCCCTGCCGTGGCTATGACGTCAGCCTTCAGTCCCCTGCCGTGGTCATGACGTCAGCCTTCAGTCCCCTGCCGTGGTCATGACGTCAGCCTTCAGTCCCCTGCCGTGGCCATGACGTCAGCCTTCAGTCCCCAGTCGTGGCCATGACGTCAGCCTTCAGTCCCCTGTCGTGGCCATGACGTCAGCCTTCAGTTCCCTGTCGTGGCCATGACGTCAGCCTTCAGTCCCCTGTCTTGGCCATGACGTCAGCCTTCAGTTCCCTGTCGTGGCATGACGTCAGCCTTCAGTCGCCTGTCGTGGCCCTGACGTCAGCCTTCAGTTCCCTGTCGTGGCCATGACGTCAGCCTTCAGTCCCCTGTCGTGGCCATGACGTCTGCCTTCGGCCCCCTGTCGTGGCCATGACGTCAGCCTTCAGCCCCCTGTCGTGGCCATGACGTGGCGAACAAGTCGTCTGACAGCTTGGCGGGCAATTGCAAAGTTTGGAGTCGCTTTGGCCCCCTCCACGTCGTCTTCTCACCCCATCCCCATACTTCTGCTCTCTACTCCCCCCCCCCCCCCCTCCCTCATTTCCCCTTCCTCAGGCGAAGCACTGGAAATGCGAGACCGATTCCGAGCGACTTTTGGGGATGGCGGAAAGAACGAACGTATGACGTGCTGGATAAGAGTTAAGAGTGTAGTCTGCAGCTGCAACGGCATAAACAAATGATGCTGCGTTCCCGCACAAAAGCTACGGACAATTTTAATGTCTAAATCATGGTTTGAGTGAAATCAATAGTTACATTTTTTAATACAGAAATCCCACATTCTCATTGAAACCAGCGAAAACATCTAACCAGATTGGTCGAGAATAAACAAGAAATCTTGTCCCCCATGTACCGGAGCAAGGATCTTTGGCATTGGAACTTCTCTCGCTTCGTATTAGAGTGTAAACGTTGTGAAGCAGTCATCGAGAACCAGGTCCGTTTCTTCATGCAGACTATGTTCACGCCTTATCATTCATAGAGGAACTTTTGGACTCTCTTTCGCGTTGTATGGCATAATCACCTCACCTTCAGGTCAGCCCCTGTTATCAGGATTTGAACATCGAACAATTTTGAAAACAGTGCCAGAGATTGATTAAGCAGCATCGATATCTTCTTCCTAATACTAAGCAGTGTGTTTGGGGCTTTACTGGTAAGATGGTTGCGTGGTAACATGAGAAGTGAACGTGTAGAGAATCACATTCCTGAATATGTATGTATGTTTAATACAGGCGTAGTTATTCCATTGAACCTCTATCGTTGTGAACACGGGCATCCTCTACCGATCTGAAGGACGCCTATGTTCAGATCACCATTCACCTTGCTCATTGCCGGGTCTGAGAGTCGTCTGGGACAACAGTCATGGAGTTCCGGCCACTCCCCTTGGGCCTCTCCCCGGCCTCCTTCCTGCTCATGAGGATGGTCAGGGAGATGGCCGCCCTCACCAGAAGGGAAGGCATCCCACTATGTGTCTACCTCTGTCCATTGGCATCCAACTCTCTGTCTACCTCTGTCCATGGCATCCAACTCTGTGTCTAGCTCTGTGCTTTGTCATCCAGCTGTCTGTCTGCCTCTGTCCACTGTCATCCAACTGTCTACCTCTGTCAACTGTCATCCAACTGTCTCTCTGCCTCTGTCCATGGCATCCAACTCTGTGTCTAGCTCTGTGCACTGTCATCCAACTGTCTGTCTGCCTCTGTCCACTGTCATCCAACTGTCTGTCTGCCTCTGTCCACTGTCATCCAGCTGTCTGCCTCTGTCCATGACATCCCACTGTCTGTCTACCTCTGCCCATGGCATCCAACTGTCTGACCTCTGTCCACTGTCATCCAACTGTCTGTCTACCTCTGTCCATTGTCATCCAACTGTCTGTCTACCTCTGTCCATGGCGTCCAACTGTCTGTCTACCCCTGTCCATTGTCATCCAACTGTCTGTCTACCTCTGTCCACTGTCATCCAACTGTCTGTCTACCCCTGTCCATTGTCATCCAACTGTCTGTCTACCTCTGTCCATTGTCATCCAACTGTCTGTCTACCCCTGTCCATTGTCATCCAACCGTCTGTCTACCTCTGTCCATTGTCATCCAACTGTCTGTCTACCTCTGTCCACTGTCATCCAACTGTCTGTCTACGTCTGTCCATGGCATCCAACTGTCTGTCTACCTCTGTTTACTGGCATCCAACTGTGTATCTACCTCTGTCTACTGTCATCCAACTGTCTGTCTACCTCTGTCCATTGTCATCCAACTGTCTGTCTACCTCTGTCCATTGTCATCCAACTGTCTGTCTGCCTCTGTCCACTGTCATCCAACTGTCTGTCTACCTCTGTTCACTGGCATCCAACTGTGTATCTACCTCTGTCTACTGTCATCCAACTATCTGTCTACCTCTGTCCACTGTCATCCAACTGTCTGTCTACCTCTGTCCACTGTCTCACCCAAGCCGACTGGAAAGCGCTTTGCTCCATTCGCGCATCCAGATAGATGGAACTGTTTTTTCTCAAATGGGGTTCTTGACCCCAATCTTGAGAGGTTCTTGACCAATCTGGTCAAGTGCGAGTTGCATCCCTTCCAGTCCCTCTTTCATTGGTCTGGCTTTGGACACCTGTTCCATGACCGTCTCCCCCACAGTGGACAGGCAAGGCCGTCTCCCCCACAGTGGACAGGTCAGACCATCTCCCCCACAGTGGACAGGTCAGACCGTCTCCCCCACAGTGGACAGGTCAGTCTCTCCCACAGTGGACAGGTCATGTCGTCTCTTCCACAGCGGACAGGTCAGACCGTCTCCCCCACAGTGGACAGGTCAGACTGTCTCCCCCACAGTAGACAGGTCAGACCATCTCCCCCGCAGTGGACAGGTCAGACCGTCTCCCCCACAGTGGACAACAGTGGACAGGTCAGACCATCTTCCCCACAGTGGACAGGTCAGACCGTCTCCCCCACAGTGGACAGGTCAGACCGTCTCCCCCACAGTGGACAGGTCAGACTGTCTCCCCCACAGTGGACAACAGTGGACAGGTCAGACCGTCTCCCCCACAGTGGACAACAGTGGACAGGTCAGGCCGTCTCCCCCACAGTGGACAGGTCAGACCGTCTCCCCCACAGTGGACAACAGTGGACAGGTCACACTGTCTGTCACAACTGGTTGTATATGACCATCTCCCCCTCAATGGACAGGTCAGACCGTCTGTCACAACTGGTTGTATATGACCGTCTCCCCCACAGTGGACAGGTCAGACCGTCTCCCCGACAGTGGACAGGTCAGACCTCCTGTCACAACTGGTTGTATATGACCGTCTCCCCCATAGTGGACAGGTCAGACCGTCTCCCCCACAGTGGACAGGTCAGACCATCTCCCCCACAGTGGACAGGTCAGACCATCTCCCCCACAATGGACAGGTCAGACCGTCTCCCCCACAGTGGACAGGTCAGACCGTCTCCCCCACAGTGGACAGGTCAGACCGTCTCCCCCACAGTGGACAGGTCAGGCCATCTCCCCCACAGTGGACAACAGTGGACAGGTCAGACCATCTCCCCCACAGTGGACAGGTCAGGCCATCTCCCCCACAGTGGACAGGTCAGACCGTCTGTCACAACTGGTTGTATATAACCGTCTCCCCCACAGTGGACAGGTCAGGCCGTCTGTTCCACAGTGGACAGGTCGGACCGTCTGTCACAACTATTTGTATATGACCGTCTCCCCACAGTGGACAGGTCAGGCTGTCTGTCCCACAGTGGACAGGTCAGACCGTCTCCCCCACAGTGGACAGGTCAGACCATCTCCCCCACAGTGGACAGTCAGACCGTCTGTCACAACTGGTTGTCCATGACCGTCTCCCCCACAGTGAACAGGTCAGACCGTCTCCCCCACAGTGGACAGTCAGACCGTCTGTCACAACTGGTTGTCCATGACCGTCTCCCCCACAGTGGACAGGTCAGACCGTTTCTCCCACAGTGGACAGGTCACACCGTCTCCCCCACAGTGGACAGGTCACACCGTCTCCCCCCACAGTGGACAGTCAGACCGTCTGTCACAACTGGTTGTCCATGACCGTCTCCCCCACAGTGGACAGGTCAGACCGTTTCTCTCCCACAGTGGACAGGTCACACCGTCTCCCCCACAGTGGACAGGTCACACCGTCTCCCCCACAGTGGACAGGTCACACCGTCTCCCCCACAGTGGACAGGTCACACCGTCTCCCCCACAGTGGACAGGTCACACCGTTTCTCCCACAGTGGACAGGTCAGACCGTCTCCCCCACAGTGGACAGGTCACACCGTTTCTCCCACAGTGGACAGGTCAGACCGTCTCCCCCACAGTGGACAGGTCACACCGTTTCTCCCACAGTGGACAGGTCAGACCATCTCCCCCACAGTGGACAGGTCAGACCGTCTCCCCCACAGTGGACAGGTCACACCGTCTCCCCCACAGTGGACAGGTCACACCATCTCCCCCACAGTGGACAGGTCAGACCATCTCTCCCACAGTGGACAGGTCACACCATCTCTCCCACAGTGGACAGGTCAGACCATCTCCCCCATAATGGACAGGTCAGACCGTCTGTCCCACAGTGGACAGGTCAGACCTTCTCCCCCACAGTGGACAGGTCAGGCCGTCTCTCACAACTGGTTGTCCAGAGATGACCTTGCTCTCGGGCCACAGTCCAACCCCTGTCCTCCCTTGGGGCCATGGTGGAGTTGATAGCTTTGGTCAGCCCCCTCGGAACGAGTCCTCCAATGTCCTGTCCAATGCCAGTCTCATGTCCACCTGCCCCAGCATGTCCTCCACGGTCCTACAGACAGACTGGGCCCTCAACAGGGCCGACCTGCAGTTGGTGTGGGACCTGTGGTTCAAGCCTCACCATCGATCTGTTGGCGACACGCTTCAAAAGGTATCTTCCTGGTCAGCATCTCTCAGGCCCCCGACCTGGAGGTTTGGGCGGTGGATGGTGCTATTGACCCGGCGGCATGGGCAGTGGATGGTGCTATTGACCCGGCGGCATGGGCAGTGGATGGTGCTATTGACCCGGCGGCATGGGCAGTGGATGGCGCTATTGACCCGGCGGCATGGGCAGTGGATGGCGCTATTGACCCGGTGGCAATGGGCAGTGGATGGCGCTATTGACCCGGTGGCATGGGCGGTGGATGGCGCTATTGACCCGGCGGCATGGGCAGTGGATGGCGCTATTGACCCGGCAGCATGGGCAGTGGATGGCGCTATTGACCCGGTGGCATGGGCAGTGGATGGCGCTATTGACCCGGTGGCATGGGCGGGATGGCGCTATTGACCCGGCGCATGGGCAGTGGATGGCGCTATTGACCCGCAGCATGGGCAGTGGATGCGCGCTATTGACCCCGCAGCATGGGCAGTGGATGGCGCTATTGACCCGGCAGCATGGGCAGTGGATGGCGCTATTGACCCGCGGCATGGGCGGTGGATGGCGCTATTGACCCGAGGCATGGGCGTGGATGGCACTGTTGACCTGGAGGCATGGGCGGTGGATGGCGCTATTGACCCGGAGGCATGGGCGGCGGATGGCGCTGTTGACCCGGAGGTTTGGGCGGTGGATGGCGCTGTCGACCCGGAGGCACGGGCGGTGGATGGCGCTGTCGATGTCTTGGACAGGCCTGGTCGTTTACAACTATCCTCCCCCTTCTCCATCACCCACAAGGTGGGAAAGTGTTGGTGGAGAGCCCCCGCCTCGTGTCCATCGCTCCAAGGTGGCCGGCATAGTCCAGTTTTGAGAGAGAGGGAGAGAGAGAGAGAATTATTCTCTTTGTTACAACGGTGAAAGTATTGGTTTAAGCCAATTTAAAAAGATTAGCCATATTTTGTACTGGACGTTCCTACTACTAAATTGGCCCAGAATGCTGGTTCAGAAGAACATACTTAAGAGAGAGAGAGTGAGAGAGGGAGAGAGAGAGAGAGAGAGAGAGAGAGAGAGAGAGTGAGAGAGAGAGGAGAAGAGAAGAGAGAGAGGGGGGGGGTAGGGGGGACGGACGGACACACGGAAGGAGAGAGAGAGAGAGGGTGGGGGGTAGGGGGGACGGACGGACACACGGAAGGAGAGAGAGAGAGGGTGTGGGTAGGGGGGACGGACGGACACACGGAAGGAGAGAGAGAGAGGGTGTGGGTAGGGGACGGACGGACACACGGAAGGAGAGAGAGAGAGAGGGTGTGGGTAGGGGGGATGGACGGACACACGGAAGGAGAGAGAGAGAGGGTGTGGGTAGGGGGGACGGACGGACACACGGAAGGAGAGAGAGAGGGGGGGGGTAGGGGGACGGACGGACACACGGAAGGAGAGAGAGAGAGGGGGGTAGGGGGGACGGACGGACATACGGAAGAAGAAGAAGCAGGAGGAGGAGGAGGAGGAGGAGAGAAGAGAGAGAGAGAGAGAGAGAGAGAGAGAGAGAGAGAGAGAGAG
>CM065727.1:74490912-74495912 GCA_033310375.1 Conus canariensis | reverse complement strand
ACGTGTCTTTTGTGTGTGACGCCCCAGGCGACCTGATGGCCTATGAGATCACGATGAGTGACGAGGACCGCATGGCCCTGATGCAGATGGTGAAGGAGGGCAAGATCAGCACAGAGACAGCGGTATCTGTCGTGAGTGCAGCTGTGCCGTCTGCTCTCTTCTTACCTCATCGTGTCTTGTCTTGTCTTGTCTGACGTAGCCCCAGCATCCCTGGCTGTGTAGGGTCAGGAGCCCCCCAAAGCTAGTATCCTCCACCATTTAGAGACGTTGGTTTTCTGCAAGTTCAAAGCTAGTATCCTCCACCGTTTAGAGACGTTGGTTTTCTGCAAGTTCAAAGCTAGTATCCTTCACCGTTTAGAAACCATGGTTTTCTGCAAGTTTCCTCTTATGTAGCAGTTACCCTCTTGACATTTACCTTTGGATTTTTTTTTTTTTTTTTTTTGCATTTGTGTTTTGTGTTTTTTCTTCTGTTTTGTGTCAGTGTGTTCTGTCTGTGTGTCTCCTGTACCGGTCCAGGGCCATTCACCTGTATATCTTCCTGGAAAACCCTGCGTTTGTTTGAGTGCCCCTCCGTCCGCTTTCCTGTTGATAGTTATTGTGGAGTGAGTGTCATGTTCTGTTTCTCTCTGTGTGACAATTAGGCTGTGTAGAGATGTTCCTCCAGATGTGATTTTTTTCCTTTTACGTTTTCGAAAGAGATCACCATTTCACTTTATTTGATCCACAGGTACGTGGCGTGGACTGAACGTTTGTAGCTAGGTGAATGCAGATTGGTGTTTTCACCTCCACATGTTTCTTATACATTGTGTTGTGGTTTTTTTCTTTTCACTGGATTTAAAGTCCTGATATGACCTGATTCGGCGTAAAAACGTAACATTGCAGTAATCTCCACGAAAAATGTAAGGGTTACAATTTTCAGATGCGTATTTCATGAAAAATGTAAGCTCGACCAACGTAACATATAGTTACGTTGGTTTTTGTGGGGTTTTTTTTCGTGTAGAATTCTGCAAGATTTCTCTTCTCCTAGCGGACCGCAAACTGTAAGAAAGAGTTTTTGAACTCTATACTTACGCGCTGCTGCGGAGTTGAACAGACAGAAATAATTCATTTCCCAATCACCAGCAACAGATGTAAGTCTCAGTACCACAGCGCCTTCAGGACTTAAAGGTAGATAAACCCTAATGAAAACGAAAGTCACGACGAAAGATATAACAGATTGCTTTTGCATCCAGGTCGGAAAACGCAACAGTGGTGACGTTTTTCGTTGATCACGATCGAAGATCGTAACACTTGTTACAATGCAACATCCTAATTTCCCCTGGCCTCCCCATTGCGACGAGACATGTAATGAATGAATTAACAGTGCAACCGACTGTAGTCGATGAGAAATAGGGATTTCCTAAGCGTTTGAACTTGCAATTCATGCCCCGTTTAGGAAGTGGTAATACAGTAGCTATGGACAAATGGCCGAGCGGTGACACGGTACTTATTTTAAGGGCGAGGGGGGGTGGGGTCACATGTTGATTCAATTATAGCAGGAAAGGAAATTGAGAAGCAGGAGAAAGGTACATAAAATTTTGAATGTGTTCTTGTTATTGTTAAGGTATTGTTTTGTTTGGAGTTTCTGAGGGAGATTAGCATTATTTTTTCATCTGATCTAAGATTTTACGGATGAAAGATTTTTTAAAAGAAGTTTCTGGTGCGTGTTTAGAAAGTGTATTTTAAAGAGATGCGTGAATGTTTTATCTTTATTTTTTATTTTTTTATTTTTTGATGACTTGTGAGTTGATTTTAACGTAGTGACAGCCCTGATATGGCCCTTTGCGGTCGGCTGGGCTATAAGCAACATTACCTTACCTTACCTCTCTCTCTCTCTCTCTCTCTCTCTCTCTCTCTCTCTCTCTCTCTCTCTTTCAGTGTCTCCGTCTCGGTTTGTCTCTGCCTGTCTGTCTGTCTGTCTGTGTGGTGTGTGTGTGTGTGTGTGTGTGTGTGTGTGTGTGTGTGTGTGTGTGTGTGTGTGATTGATGTCACTGTTGGAGTGCAGCTTGTGTGTTTTCTTCTCGACCTGTCATTCTGGCGATCACTATGTCAGTTTTTCTGTCATTCTGGCGATCACTATGTCAGTTTTTCTGTCATTCTGGCGATCACTATGTCAGTTTTTCTGTCATTCTGGCGATCACTATGTCAGTTTTTCTGTCATTCTGGCGATCACTATGTCAGTTTTCTGTCATTGGCGATCACTTGTCATTTTTCTTCTTCGTCTGTTCTTCGGTCTGCCCTGTTGTGTCAAAGCATTAACTCCTAATATCCATTAACCCTGTCTGTTCTCTGCTTCTCTGATCCGCTCTGTCAGTCTGTGTCCGTCTCCTCTGTAGCCCTGCTTTCATCTTTTATCTCCATTCTTCTCACCTCCTCTCTTCTATTTTTTTTCTCTCCCATGTTCTCTCTTTCTCTTTGTGTTTTGTTTGTCGTTGTCTGCCTTTTTCACTCTATTTCTCTGTGTGTCTATCCGTCTGCCCCTCCCCCCCTCCTTCTCTCTCTCTCTCTCTCTCTCTCTGTATGTGTGTCTGTGCGTGCTGCGCGCGCTTGTGTATGTGTGTGTGTGTAGTTATGCATGTTATGCGTCTCTTTCATTGTCTCTCTGACCTCTCTCTCTGTTTGTCTGTCTGTCAGTCTGTATGTCTGTCTTTCTGTCTCTCTGTTTGTCTGTCAGTCTATCTGTCTGTTTGTCTGTCTGTCTGTCTCTGTTTGTCTGTCAGTCTGTCTGTCTGTGTGTCTCTCTCGCTCAGTGCGTATAGAGACGGGGACAAAAGAGCCGAAGGAGGTGAGAGAGGGGGGGAGACAGCGGAGAAGACAGTGGGGAGAATGGCAGAGGAGAGAGGGATGAAGGGGAGAGAGGGGGGAGACAGAAGGGAGAGACAAAAGGGAAGGCGCAGAGAGAGAGAGAGAGAGAGAGAGAGAGAGAGAGAGGAGAGAGAGGCCTGTTTTGTATGACAGATTAGACGGGAGTGCTTCAGAACCCTCATCCTTCCTTCCCTCCCCCTCCCCCCCCCCCCCGACCCTCCCTTTCTCCCTCTGTGACATTGAAGACAAATTTGATGATATCAACAGTATGTATGCTGCAGTAAGAACAACAGTCCGCTGTGGATGGCAGTTTACAGACCATAGTCATTGTTCAATAGGAGTCAAACAGGGAGATGCATGCAGCCTTCTTTCCTTTTCTTTCTTCATTAATAAATTAGCTGTTTGAGTAATCAATACTGGTACTACATGGTTATTTGCACTTTAGTTTGCTGATGATGTAAGTATGACGTCACTTATTTATACTTTTGTTAGCTGATGATGTCGTTCTGACGTCAGAAACGTATTGGCTTGCAAACACAACTCAATACTCTGCACCTTGCTGCTTGCATTCTGCAGTTAATAGTTAACGTCAAAAAAAAAAAAAAAAAAAAAAAAAAAAGCATTTTAAGGTGGATATTCAGGTTAAGAAAAAGATGGACGTGTAATGGAACTCCTACACCAATTGTGTATGCTTAAAGATATTTAGGAACACTGTTTTCAACACGATTGAGTGCTGTTGTTGTAAGCGAAGATCTTCCTGGTAAGGCGAAAAATGTTTTGCTTTGTATCCTGAAAAGGCTTACGTATTTGTAATAATTCCTCATGTATGCTCATTTATAAAATTGTTTAATACTAAGGAGCGGCTCATTGTGTAGGTCGGGCTATAAAATATGGGGACCAGAAAAAACGTCGGTGTGTTGTGAGCCGGTTCTGGTTTTTCTCGTTGAAGAGGTTTCTAGATGTAGACACGCGGACTCATTATGATCTTGTTTACGGTGAAACTGAGCGTTGTCCTGTGTTTGGTGTTTCTGCTCTCCGCTGCATCCGCCAGAGGCTTAGATTGAAAGACAGGGAACATACAGGGAACATACCAGACAGAATACCTCGTAACGCGTGTAACATGTTGTATGATTAGATATTAAAAGTAAAAACAACAGTGTAACATGTATGATTAGATACTAAAGGTAAAAACAGCAGGGTGACCAAACTTTCTCACTCTCTCTCTCATTCTCTCTCTCTCTCTCTCTCTCTCTCTCTCTCTCTCTCTTCTCTTCTCTCTCTCTCTCTCTCTCTCTCTCTCTCTTTCAGACCTATATCCTTACTTTCGATTCTATCCAAACCCCTTGAAAGACACACACACACACACACACACACACACACACACCACAACACACACACACAACACATCTCAGTTTATGGAGAAAAACAAACTATTTCACCCACTCCAATCTGGATTCCGATCTAATCATTCCTGCCACACAGCATTATCACGAATGTGTGACTCATGGCTTTCAAATATGAACCAATCACAAATGACAGGGGTTGTCTTTCTTGACTTCAAAAAGGCGTTTGATCTTGTTGATCATTCCATTCTTCTAAAGAAACTATCTGTCTACTTGAACCATACCCCGACAATCTCATTATTCCAATCATACTTGAACGATAGGACTCAGTATGTGGTGCTTAATGGCAAAACTTCCGCTTCAGACTTTGTCAGACATGGAGTCCCACAGGGCTCTGTACTAGGCCCCCTACTATTCTGCATCTTCATCAATGATTTACCATTGTCCGTATCAGATGAAAAGGTCACGACAGATTTATTTGCTGATGACTCGTCACTCCAAACGAATGGTAGTGATCTACAACAATAGAAACTTCTCTCTAGGAAAGTCTAAACGACGTGTCAGACTGGTGTCATTCAAACTCAATGCTCATACACCCAGCCAAAACCAAATCTATGATTATAGCTACCCGCCAAAAACACCAGTTGACTCCTCTTTGCCTAAAACTTCAGTTGAATGGCACCTCTATCGAGCAGGTAGACGAGCATCGTGTTTTAGGGTTAACGATAGATAAAGAATTGAAATGGCAATCTCATCTCAATAACGTATGCAAGGTAGTATCAAAACACCTTTTCCTGTTATCTCAATTAAAGC
>CM065727.1:74485912-74488412 GCA_033310375.1 Conus canariensis | reverse complement strand
CTTTGTGTGTGTGTGTGTGTTGTGTGTGTGTGTGTGTGTGTGTGTGTGTGTGTGTGTGTGTGTGTGTGTTTTCTGTGTGTGCGCGCTGGCAGGCATGCTCCCGCGCTTGCGGTTACAGTGAATTTGCCACTAGTCTTGCGTCATCACAACAAATCGATTCTGTTCTCTTAAAAAAGAAAAACAACAACAACAACAACAAAACACCACAAAAAAGTGAAAAAAAAATTCAATGCCCAAGAAGCAGCAAGAAATGGAAACGGGAGAGAAATCAGTTGTGATTGATTGATGGCTGTCAGTGATACTGGCGAGCTGCTTCAGGTCGTGTCAATTTGTCAACGACCGTGTCATGTCACTGTGACATGTTAGCTGACCAGTTTCAGGTTTGTGGTGACTTCTCTCATTCCCTTTTTTCTCTTTCTTTCTTTCTTTCTTTCTTTCCTTCTTTCTTTCTTCCTTTAATCTATTTTCTTCTCTTTTTTTCTGTGTTTCTTTGCTTCAGTCTTCTTTCTTTCTTTCTTTTGTTTCAGTGTTCCTTTCCTCTTCCTTTTTGTCTTTCCATCTTTCCTTTTTTCGTTCTTTCTTTCCTTTTTCCAGTTTTTCTGTCTTTCTTCTATCATATTTCCACTTTCTGTTCTGTTTCTTTCTACCCCTTCTTCCTTTTTCTTTCATGTCTGTCTTTGTTTTGTCAACTTCAGACTTTTGTGGTATGTTTTTTTTTCCCTGATGCGTTCAGTGTCACCCTCTCTCTCTCTCTCTCTTCCCCCCCCCCCCCCCCCAATGTGTTCAGATACTTCTAATCTTTCTGCCTTTCTCGTTTTCCTCCACTTTTCTTCAGTCTCTCCCTATTTCGTCCTCTCCTTGCGTTCTTTCCTTCCTTCCTTCCCTTCCCATGCACCTTGTGTGTACTTTCGTCATGTCTGCCCTGGTTTTCCCCCTTGCTATTATTCATACCTCAACTTTTTGTTGCTTCTTACATCCCCCCCCCCCCCTCCCCCCATCTCCTCTGTGCGTCTTTGCTTACCTTTCAGCTCATTCTCCTGATTTCCTGTTTTATTACTGTTTTTTGTTTCTTTGATCTTTGTTTCTTACATTTGTTTTTCATTTCTTTTCCCCATCCCTGTCTCCTTTTTCCTTTTCTTTTTCGTTTTGGGGCTATCTGGTCTATCGCGCCCCTTCACTTGCGTATCTGCCCCCACGCCGCTCATTGTGGCACCGCATACACCACGCCGCTCGTTGTGGCACCGCATACACCACGCCGCTCGTTGTGGCACCGCATACACCACGCCGCTCGTTGTGGCACCGCATACACCACGCCGCTCGTTGTGGCACCGCATACACCACGCCGCTCGTTGTGGCACCGCATACACCACGCCGCTCATTGTGGCACCGCATACACCACGCCGCTCATTGTGGCACCGCATACACCACGCCGCTCATTGTGGCACCGCATACACCACGCCGCTCGTTGTGGCAACCGCATACACCACGCCGCTCGTTGTGGCAACCGCATACACAGCCACACCGGGATCGCCGTGTCAGAGCCCCAGCACCGTCAGGCCACAGAGAGTGAGCGAAAATTGGGTCATTATCTGAAAATATCCCAGAGGAGACACTGCGCTGCCGCCGAGTCACTTCAGTACAGCCATTGGACTTCTCACTTCAGTACAGCCCATTGGACTGGTCACTTCAGTACAGCCATTGGACTGGTCACTTCAGTACAGCCTGTTGGACTGGTCACTTCAGTACAGCCATTGGACTGGTCACTTCAGTACAGCCCATTGGACTGGTCACTTCAGTACAGCCATTGGACTGGTCACTTCAGTACAGCCTGTTGGACTGATCACTTCAGTACAGCCCATTGAACTGGTCACTTCAGTACAGCCCATTGGACTGGTCACTTCAGTACAGCCATTGGACTGGTCACTTCAGTACAGCCATTGGACTGGTCACTTCAGTACAGCCATTGGACTGGTCACTTCAATACAGCCATTGGACTGGTCACTTCAGTACAGCCCATTGGACTGGTCACTTCAGTACAGCCCATTGGACTGGTCACTTCAATACAGCCATTGGACTGGTCACTTCAATACAGCCATTGGACTGGTCACTTCAGTACAGCCATTGGACTGGTCACTTCAGTACAGCCCATTGAACTGGTCACTTCAGTACAGCCCATTGAACTGGTTACTTCAGTACAGCCCGTTGGACTGGTCACTTCAGTACAGCCTGTTGGACTGGTCACTTCAGTACAGCCCATTGAACTGGTCACTTCAGTACAGCCTGTTGGACTGGTCACTTCAGTACAGCCCATTGAACTGGTCACTTCAGTACAGCCCATTGGACTTCAGTACAGCCCATTGAACTGGTCACTTCAGTACAGCCCATTGAACTGGTCACTTCAGTACAGCCCGTTGGACTGGTCACTTCAGTACAGCCCATTGGACTGGTCACTTCAGTACAGCCATTGGACTGGTCACTTCAGTACAGCCCATTGGACTGG
>CM065727.1:74465912-74480912 GCA_033310375.1 Conus canariensis | reverse complement strand
CATCACCATCATCATCACCATCATCACCATCACCATCACATATCATCATCATCATCACCATATCATCACACATCATCATCATCACCATCACCATCCATCATCATCACCATCATCACCATCATCATCACATCACCATCACCATCATCATCATCATCATCATCATCACCACGCCATCATCACCATCACCATCATCATCATCACCATCATCATCATCACCATCACCATCATCGTCATCATAAATCATCATCATCATCACCGTCACCATCATCATCACCATCACCATCATCATCACCATCATCATCATCACCATCATCACCATCACCATCATCATCATCGTCGTCATCACCATCATCATCACCATCACCATCATCATCATCATCATCACCATCATCATCATCATCATCATCATCACCATCACCATCATCACCATCACCATCATCATCACCATCATCATCATCACCATCACCATCATCATCACCACGCCATCATACCATCACCACCATCACCATCATCATCATCATCATCACCATCACCATCATCATCATCACCATCACCATCACATCATCACCATCACCATCACCATCATCACCATCATCATCATCATCACCACCATCACCATCATCATCATCCATCACCATCATCATCATCATCATCATCACATCATCATCATCATCATCATCATCATCATCATCATCACCACCATCATCACAATCATCATCATCATCATTACCATCACCATCATCATCATCATCATCATCACCATCACCACCATCATCATCACCATCACCATCATCATCACCATCACCACCATCATCATCACCATCACCATCACCATCATCACCATCACCATCATCATCATCATCCTCATCACCATCATCACCATCATCATCATCACCATCACCATCACCATCATCATCATCACCATCATCATCATCATCATCAACACCATCACCATCACCACCATCATCATCACGGCAATCCCAGGAAACAGTGCTGGTTGTGGGTGATGTCTGTCTCACAGGGGGCCTTACATACACTGCAGAGACTTCTATGGTTTGGGGAGATTTAACAACAGAGTGGCACCATGTCGTGTAGATCCATGGCTTGAGTTGCCGGGGGGAGGGAGGGGGGAGGGCGAAGGTCCATGGACAGCACTGCGAACGCTTAAATGTACTTTGTTTGAACGGAGTGAGAGGAAGAGGCAGTTGACTGGTAGAGGGCTTTGGGGTGATGGGATTAGACAATGAACGTCTGAGGTGTTCTACCTGACCGCCCAGACACCAGTGCAGGATCGCTCAGTGTACAGAATGACAGACGATGAATAGAATACAGTGTAGGATCGCTCAGTGTACAGAATGACAGACGATGAATAGAATACAGTGTAGGATCGCTCAGTGTACAGAAGACAGACGATGAATAGAATACAGTGTAGGATCGCTCAGTGTACAGAATGACAGACGATGAATAGAATACAGTGTAGGATCGCTCAGTGTACAGAATGACAGACGATGAATAGAATACAGTGCTAGGATCGCTCAGTGTACAGAGTGACAGACGATGAATAGAATACAGTGTAGGATCGCTCAGTGTACAGAATGACAGACGATGAATAGAATACAGTGCAGGATCGCTCAGTGTACAGAATGACAGACGATGAATAGAATACAGTGCAGGATCGCTCAGTGTACAGAATGACAGACGATGAATAGAATACAGAATGACAGACGATGAATAGAATACAGTGTGGGATCGCTCAGTGTACAGAATGACAGACGATGAATAGAATACAGTGTGGGATCGCTCAGTGTACAGAATGACAGACGATGAATAGAATACAGTGTAGGATCGCTCAGTGTACAGAATGACAGACGATGAATAGAATACAGAATGACAGACGATGAATAGAATACAGTGCAGGATCGCTCAGTGTACAGAATGACAGACGATGAATAGAATACAGTGCAGGATCGCTCAGTGTACAGAATGACAGACGATGAATAGAATACAGTGCAGGATCGCTCAGTGTACAGAATGACAGACGATGAATAGAATACAGTGTAGGATCGCTCAGTGTACAGAATGACAGACGATGAATAGAATACAGTGTAGGATCGCTCAGTGTACAGAATGACAGACGATGAATAGAATACAGTGCAGGATCGCTCAGTGTACAGAATGACAGACGATGAATAGAATACAGTGCAGGATCGCTCAGTGTACAGAATGACAGACGATGAATAGAATACAAGAGAATCTGACTTGGAGACAAACATTAAAAACAGTACCGATGCCAAGTTGTAAAATGTGCGCATGTCTTAACAAGCTTTCGAGTGTGACTTGTCAACATGTATTCCAATTCTTTTCTTTTCTTTTTTTTTTTAATAGAAGTCGCAGTGTCGTGAGAACTGCTTTGCTTGATCTTATTAGGAAGATCTTTCATCCTCGGTTTTCATAGCTGGAGGAGTGCGCAGTCTTCTCGCTGAGGAAGGCAGTGATGAACAAGTCCTTTGTGGAAGCAGTAGCTTTTTTCGCGGTAACCCATTCTGGTTTGGCGTGCACTAATCATTGTGAAGCGTCATGATTATCGTTTTGTAGCTTTGTCATCTGATACAGCCCCAGAATGAGATAGAGTGATGTTGACTTCTCTGCGTACGCTGTGACCAAAACACTGATCACCCGCGTGGTCTGCGGTTGACTGCCGGCAATGACTGTCCTAATGACTGCCTTCACTGCCATGGCGTGCCGTGGCCGTAAGGTTGATGGTCATCGTGTTCTGTCTTTCGGCTCAATGACTGATGCTTTTGCGGCATCTAGAGCAATGAGACCCGTTGTTATGGCACCACCATTTCCGTTCTCTTTGTCTTTCAGTCTCTTTCTTTGTCTGTCTGTCTGTCTGTCTGTCTATCCGTCCGTCCGTCTGTCTGTCTGTCTGTTTGTCTGTCCCTCTCTCTCTCTCTCTCTCTGTGACTTTCTCTGTCTGCCTGTCCGTCTGTCTCTCTGTCAGTCTGTCTGTCTGTCTGTCTGTCTGTCTGTCTCTCTCTCTCTCTCTCTATTTCTCTCTCTTGTGCCTTTCTCTCCTCTCGTCCTCTCCTCCCTCCCTCCCCCCCCGCCCCTCTCTCTCTTTTTTTTTTAAACCTTACTGCATTACTCCTGTGCGTGAGGACATAAGGAAATGTTACGAATTTATTTGTTTTTGTTAACCTTTGATTTGATACACACTTGGAATGAATGTGTGCTATTTGCAGGAAAGGAAGAGGGAAATGTTATTGTTCTGTTACCTCTCCCCCCTTGTCAAAAGACCTCTTTGGTAATGACAATAGAATATCAAAGTGTCAAAGTCTCTCTCTCTCTCTCTCTCTCTCTCTCTCTCTCTCTCTCTCTCTCTCTCTCCTCTCTCTCTCTCAGTTTAATGTCATAATGATAGCCGTGCTTCTTTTACGGCTAGCATCGTATAGAGAAAAAAGAACTGTCCTGGAAAAAAAAGCAACGGTCAACACAGTGGGTCTATTGACAGATTATGAACATGAAACTGATAACACAACAACTAATCTGTTGTCATCTTTAAGGAAGAGCTCAGGGCGCCAGACATTTTACAGTTATTTCCACCATCAGCAGAAAAAGAGTAGGGAAATGAAACGACAACTACAAATGATTCAAACTCCATTTGGGTAAACAGACACAGCAACATGCACAGCTGGTGTCCAGTTGGACATGGCGTACATTTCGTGATTTAGATGCCAGACTACGATGAACAAATCTGGAATGTTTTGAATAGTTATAAATTATAACAAGATAAAAGAAAGGAAAAGGTGCACGAGCTACTGAGACAATGAGAGGTGAGTGAGAGACAGGAGAAACAGCAAAGAAGTACAAATAAAGAAAGAAGGAAAGAAAGAAGTAAACAAGAAAGAAATGTCAGAGAGACCGACAGCAAAGAGGAAATGATTAATGATTGAAACAGAACTTTCAGAAGTCGGGGCTACAGTTTGTTCTGAAAGAGCACGCGGGCGGGGCAGAGAGAGAGAGAGAGAGAGAGAGAGAGAGAGAGAGAGAGAGAGAGAGAGAGAGAGAGAGAGAGAGAGCACGTTTTCTAATTCCTGTTTTCAACTAGTATTTTCGAGAAGCAAATGACATTTTTCACGAAGATATGAGTAATTGTGATTGCTTTAAACGAGCAATCCCTCAAAGTTCGAGGGCTGTGTCTTTGTGCCCCAACATACCCGCCCCTCCACCCCACCATCCACCCAGCGCTGTCTCCCCGGGGGAACATTCTGGGACATGTCACCAGGAAGATTGCTGCCGTCCTGTGACGTCTCCCGGGGAACGGTTCCCAGACAGTCCGGAAGCTCCGGTGTTGATGGGGCGTGTCACGGCGACCTTGAGCCCCCTCTCTGTCTTGGCCTCCCCCACTCCCCGCCCCTCCTTTATATACAGCCCTGGGAAGGTGGACAGGATGGGGGGGGGGGGGGGGGGGGTAGAGTGATAGAGCTGGAGTGTAGCAGATAGACTTGGCCGGGTCAGTTCCGGTTACCCATATCTTATGCAATCTCTGTTTATCGGCGAGGAAATTGAAATAAAGCGCTACCTGTCCCTCCACAGACGAATAAATTAAAATAAAGCGCTACCTGTCCCTCCACAGACGAATAAATTGAAATAAAGCGCTACCTGTCCCTCCACAGACGAATAAATTGAAATAAAGCGCTACCTGTCCCTCCACAGACGAATAAATTAAAATAAAGCGCTACCTGTCCCTCCACAGACGAACAAATTGAAATAAAGCGCTACCTGTCCCTCCACAGACGAATAAATTAAAAATAAAGCGCTACATGTGTCTCCACAGGCGAATGAATTAAAAATAAAGCGCTACCTGTCCCTCAACAGACGAATGCATTAAAAATAAAGCGCTACATGTCCCTCCACAGACGAATGAATTGAAATAAAGCGCTACCTGGCCCTCCACAGACGAATAAGTCGAGCTAATTGATGAGACGGACGCAGTGCTTTTCAACCTAGAGGTCTTCCACAGGTGAAAGAAGTAAACGGTGACAGACAAGATGAAATGGAAGGGAAAGAAACTTGTGTTAGCGTGGATGGCTGGGGTGGGATACAAATTAGTGGGATGAGAGGCAGTAGAAGTGTACTTCAGCTAATGAATCGGTGTGGAGTGTCATAAGTTTCCTATGCCACAAAATCGCCATATCATACCACTTCCCCCTCCCTTCCTCCTCTCTCTCTCTCTCTGTCTCTGTCTCTGTCTCTCGCTCTCTCTCTCTCTCTCTCTCTCTCTCTCTCTCTCTCTCTCTCTCTCTCTCTCTCTCTCTGACTCAGTTACATGCAAGTTTTATTTCTCTCCATCCCATCATCTCTTTGCTTTAAGAAGTGCTTCACATGGAGTCTTTTCATTACTCTTCTTGTCTTTAACCCCTCCTCCTTCCCCTCTTTTAACTCCTAATGTGTTTGTCTTTTCTTTGTTTTCAGTCATTTTTTTTAAAAATCCCCCTTTTCAGGTGCCTAGCTAGTATATTACTGGATTAATTTTTGATGTAACCGTTCCCATGTTTTTGTTGTTCTACTTGCTATATAGTGTTCATCTGAAATGCGTACATGTTTGTGAGTCATAATGAGTGCCTGATTTTTGTTTTGTTTGTTTGCTTGGTCTAATGTCTATGGAATTATTGTTCGAGTTCTTACAAGATGCCTGGTTTATTTTCTTTTTAGACTGTGTTAGTTGTGGGTGCTTACAGTTCATATCACGCCTGTCAGTGAACCTTCATCCATTGGCGGACGATATGCACTCTCTCATCTTCTTACCGAATTCACCTTAGGGTGATTCGCCCCTGCATCCATACCACACCAGATTTGATTTGACCTCTTTTCCCTTCCATTCCTCCTCTTCTCTTTTCTTTCTTTTCTTTTCTCTCTTTCTTTTTTTCCTCCTTTGTTTCCCCCCTCCTTTCATTCCGACCCAGAATTGCCCACGGCAAAGGTCTCATGACCCGACACGTTATTGAAATTCATAACAAGTCTTCATTCCTTCACTGCCCAGGGCTGGAATCAAGTGAAAACGATAGTAAATCAGTACAGGAGAAGAAGGTTCTTTTAATACTAGAATGTTTCCATCAGTCTGTTTCACTCCCCAGGGCTGGAATCAAGTGAAAACGATAGTAAATCAGTACAGGAGAAGTAGGTTCTTTTAATACTAGAATGTTTCCATCAGTCTGTTTACAGGAGTGCAGCAGAATCCGATTGATACAAATGTCTCCAGAGACCAATTTACTCGGATACATCAGAATACATTTAATATGAATGCCTCCAAAGGTCATCTTACAAGAATATTCCAGAATTCAATTAAATAAATGGCTCTAGGGGTCAGTTTACACAAGTACACCAGAATCAAATTATATGAATGCCCCCCAGAGGTCAATTTTACAAGAATATACCAGAATCCAGTTTACAGAAATGCCTTCAGTGGTCAATTTACAAGCATACGCAATCCAGCTTTCATGAATGTCCATGGTTGGTGGTCAGCTTACAAAACATACACACGAATCCAGTTCTCAAGAAACCTCCAGAGGTCAGTTTACATGAATACACAAAAGAGTTCAAAATACATGAAAAAACCTTTGTAAATACACAAGAGTTCAACATACGAGAAAACCAACGAGAATATTCAAGAGTGCGAAATACAAGAAAACTTTCGAGAATACACAAGAGTTCAACATACAAGAAAAGCTACGAGATTACACAAGAGTGCCACATAGGAGAAAACCTCCAGGGGCCAATGCACACGAAGCCACCAGAATGCAACAGAGAGGAGTGCCTACGGTGGTCTGACCAGAAGACAGGAGAATGCAATCTACAGGAAAGCCCCCAGACCAGTGGCCGGCGGTCGGCCAGGCCATGATTCACGTGACCTGTACGGGAAGGGGGGGGGGGGGGGGGTAGGAACAGGGTCAGCACCTCTGGGGGTTCCCAGCCAACATTAAATTGACTGACGTCACTGCTGGCGGCCCTGCCCGACTCGACCCCTCGTGATGTCGTCTTAGCCGTGCCTGCACGACTGTCGCCTGTCTGCGTTTTTTGCCTAACTGCGTGCCGTTGTAAGCTGTTGTTCATGGGTGGTTGTGTGTGTGTGTGGGGGGGGGGGGGGGGGGGGCGCGGCTGATGTCTGGGTGTCTGAGCTTTGCTTTAGCACTGTCTCTTTGCAGATTGTAGACCAAGTGACAGTCGATAGTTCCTAGCGCTAATTGATTCGGGTCATCATTCAGATGCTTGTTATTCAGCTCTTTGAAGCAGTTCTGTTAATGCTTGTGAGGGAAAAAGGAAAACGGCTATTGTTTAAATTGAAACGTGCTTCCTCTCTTCTTCCAACATCTTTCTGTTTTCTTCCTCTCTTCTTCCAGCATCTTTCTGTTTTCTTCCTCTCTTCTTCCAGCATCTTTCTTGTTTTCTTCCTGCGGCTCCCTCTCTTCTTCCGGCATCTTTCTGTTTTCTTCCTCTCCCTTCCTCTCTTCCAGCATCTTTCTGTTTTCTTTCTCTGCCTTCCTCTCTTCTTCCAGCATCTTTCTGTTTTCTTCCTGTGCCTTCCTCTCTTCTTCCAGCATCTTTCTGTTTTCTTTCTCTGCCTTCCTCTCTTCTTCCAGCATCTTTCTTGTTTTCTTCCTGCGGCTTCCTCTCTTCTTCCAGCATCTTTCTGTTTTCTACCTCTGCCTTCCTCTCCTCTTCCAGCATCTTTCTGTTTTCTTCCTCTGCTTCCTCTCCTCTTCCAGCATCTTTCTGTTTTCTTCCTGCGGCTTCCTCTCTTCTTCCAGCATCTTTCTGTTTTCTTCCTCTGCTTCCTCTCCTCTTCCAGCATCTTTCTGTTTTCTTCCTCTGCTTCCTCTCCTCTTCCAGCATCTTTCTTGTTTTCTTCCTGCGGCTCCCTCTCTTCTTCCAGCATCTTTCTGTTTCCTTCCTCTGCCTTCCTCTCCTCTTCCAGCATCTTTCTGTTTTCTTCCTCTGCTTCCTGTCTTCTTCCAGCATCTTTCTGTTTCCTTCCTCTGCCTTCCTCTCTTCTTCCAGCATCTTTCTGTTTCCATCCTCTGCTTCCTCTGTTCTTCCAGCATCTTTCTGTTTTCTTCCTGTGCCTTCCTCTCTGCTTCCAGCATCTTTCTGTTTTCTTTGTGCGCCTTCCTCTCTTCTTCCAGCATCTTTCTGTTTCCTTCCTCTGCTTCCTCTCTTCTTCCAGCATCTTACTGTTTCCTTCCTCTGCCTTCCTCTCTTCGTCCAGCATCTTTCTGTTTCCTTCCTCTGCCTTCCTCTCTTCTTCCAGCATCTTTCTGTTTCCTTCCTCTGCCTTCCACTCCTCTTCCAGCATCTTTCTGTTTTCTTTCTCTGCCTTCCTCTCTTCTTCCAGCATCTTTCTGTTTTCTTCCTGCGCCTTCCTCTCTTCTTCCAGCATCTTTCTGTTTTCTTCCTGCGCCTTCCTCTCTTCTTCCATCATCTTTCTGTTTTCTTCCTGTGCCTTCCTCTCTTCTTCCAGCATCTTTCTGTTTTCTTCCTCTGCCTTCCTCTCTTCTTCCAGCATCTTTCTGTTTTCTTCCTGCGCCTTCCTCTTTCTTCCAGCATCTTTCTGTTTTCTTCCTGTGCCTTCCTCTCTTCTTCCAGCATCTTTCTGTTTTCTTCCTGCGCCTTCCTGTCTTCTTCCACCATCTTTCTGTTTTCCTGCCTTCCCTCTCTTCTTCCAGCATCTTTCTGTTTTCTTCTCTGCGCTTCCTCTTTCTTCCAGCATTCTTTCTGTTTTCTTCCTGCCTTCCTTCTCTTCTTCCAGCATCTTTCTGTTTTCTCCTTCCCTCTGCCTTCCTCTTTCTTCCAGCATCTTTCTGTTTTCTTCCGCGGCCTTCCTCTCTTCTTCCAGCATCTTTCTGTTTTCTTCCTCTGCCTTCCTCTTTCTTCCAGCATCTTTCTGTTTTCTTCCTGCAGCTTCCTCTCTTCTTCCAGCATCTTTCTGTTTTCTTCCTCTGCCTTCCTCTTTCTTCCAGCATCTTTCTGTTTTCTTCCCGGCTTCCTCTCTTCTTCCAGCATCTTTTGTTTTCTTCTGTGCCCTTCCTCTTTCTTCCATCATCTTTCTGTTTTCTGTCCTTCCTCTGCTTCCTCTTTCTTTTCTTCTCTTCCCTTTCTCCAGCATCTTTCTGTTTTCTTCCCGTGCTTCCTCTCTTCTTCCAGCATCTTTCTGTTTTCTTTGTGCGCCTTCCTCTCTTCTTCCATCATCTTTCTGTTTTCTTCCTCTGCCTTCCTCTTTCTTCCAGCATTTTTTCTTCCTGTGCCTTCCTCTCTCTTCAGCATCTTTGTGTTTCTTTGTGCGCCTTCCTCTCTTCTTCCAGCATCTTCTGTTTTTTCCCTCTTCCTTTTCTTCCGCCTTGTTTTCTTGTGCCCTTTCTCTTCCTCTTTCATTTCTTCCGCGCATCCTCTTTCTCCGATTTTCGTTTTCTTCCTGCGCCTTCCCCTTTTCTTCCAGCATCTTTCTGTTTCCTTCCTGCGGCTTCCTCTTGTATTCCAGCATCTTCCTCCGTTCCTTTATCTTCCCCGCTCCCTCCAGAGTCTTCCTTCCTTTTTTCCTTGCTTTCCTCTCTTCCTCCAGCATCTTCCTTCCTTCTTCTATCATCTTCCTTCCTTCTTCTAGCATCTTCCTTCCTTCTTCTAGCATCTTCCTTCCTTATTCCAACATGTCCCTCTCTTTTTGCATCATCTCTTCTTCCAAATGTTTCCTGTTCTTTTCCAACGTTTATCTCTTCTTCGAGCATCTCCTCATCTTGCAACATCTGCTTTTGCAGCATCTTCCTCTCTCTTATTCCGGCATATTCGTCTTTTCTGCCAGTATCTTCCTCTCTCTTCTTTCAGTATCTTTCAGCCCCCACGGACATGGCTGTTTCAGTGCAAAATATATCCTAGCATTTAGAACATTCTGTGCTTTTAATTTCCTTTTACATTACTCTATTTGACTCTTGCCGTGTTAAAAATGCATCTCTTTACTGTCTCCTGTGTTTGTGTTTAATGCTGTTTGCACTTTTTCCTGTCGTTATAGCTTATAAAATGCTAGGTTTTGTTTTTGTACTCTGTCGACCAGGCAGTGAGATCCTTCACATCGTTCAGAGTGGACACAAGCCGTCCATTGTATAGTTTCTATCAGCATGTATGGTGCTTGTGTTTTAACGTAGTTTTTGTTGCATTTAAACGTTTTTCAATGCTCATTGTCCGACATGTTTTTGAAGTTCTCAACAAGTCTTCCTTCCTGCACCTCCCAGGGCTGGAATCCATTCAAAACGATCGAAAATCTTTCTAAGGGAAGAAGATTGTCTTCATACAATATGCGAGAATATCTCCGTCAGTCAGTCTATAGGAATACACCATAATCCACTTAAGAAGAATACCTTCAGTGATACGTTTACAAGAATACCCAGAATCCAATGTACATGAATGCCTCTGGTTTCAGTTTACAGGAATACATCAAAATCCCAGTTGTGTGAATGACTCCAATGATCAGTTTTACAAGAATACACCAGAATCCAATTTGCGTGAGTGCCTTCAGAGGTCAGTGTACAAACATACATGAGAATCCAGTTTACAGTCATTCCCCAAAGGTCAATTTACAAGAACTCGCCAGTATCAAATTGACATACCTTTTTGCATGAAGGCCCCCAGTGACCAGTTTACGAGAATACACAAGAGTGCAACCTACAAGAAAACGTCCAGGCGCCAGTCCACAAGAAGACATAAAAATACAATACACATGAGTACCAACGATGGTCAAGTAACCAGAAGACGTGAGAATGCAATCTACAGGAAAGCCCCCAAACCAGTGGCTGGCAGTCGGCCGGGCCATAACCCACGTGGCCTGTACTGGGAGAAGGGAGGGGGGGGGGGTCAGAGCCACTGGGGTGGGGGGTGGGGGGTGGTCAAAGTCTCTGGGGGTTCCCAGCCAGCGTTAAATTGACTGACGTCGCTGCTTGCGGCTCCTGCCCAACCGCCCCCGTGATTCGTTTAGCACGTGCTTCACGTCTGTCGCTGTCGGGGTCTGTCTGGGAGAGCCGAGTTACCGTTGTAAGTTGTTTGCTGACTCGTGGCCCGTGTTTGGGGGCTGATGTCTGGGTGTCCTGAGCTTTGCTCTTAACACTGTCTCTTCGCCAGCTCGTAGGCCATGTGAGAATAGGTATTTCCCCAGGGCTAATTGATTTCACGGTCACTGTCTTCAGATGGCTGTTCCTTCAGCACTGTTGAAGCCATTCTCTCGCTACTTGTAACAAAACAAGGAAAACTGCTCTTGTCTAAATGTTTCTCTTCTTTTGGTGTCTTCCTCTCTCCTTCCCAATTGTTTCTCTCTTCTTCCAGCATATTCCTTTCTTGTTCCTGCGTCTTCCTGTCTTCATCCGCCATTGTCCTCTCTTTACCTGCCATCTTCCTCTCTTATTCCAGCGTCTTCTTCTTCTTTTCTTCCAGACTCTTCTTCTCTTATTCCAGCGTCTTCCTATTTTCTGCCAGTGTCTTCCAGCCCCTGTGGAGATGCTGGGATCTCTTTCGCTGCGGACGGTGTCCTAGCATTCTGGAAATTCTCTGCTTGTCCTTCACTTCTTTTTTTTTTTACTCTTGTTTCGTCTGCCTTGTTTAAAAAAAGATATTTCTTTACTGTCTGTCATTGTTTTCACTGCATGTGGTTCTTTGTCTTATGTTTGTACTGGAAGGCCTTTGAACTTTTTTTTGGCTGTTGTTACAGCTTACAAAATGCCAGCTGTTGTATTTGTAATCTGTCGACCAGGATGTGAGATTGTTCACACTGTCCAGAGAATACATTGACCGTTCATTTTGCAGTTTGAATTTGTCATATGACGTTTGTCTTTTAAAGTCGTATTTTTGTTGGAGTTCAATGTTTTTCATCAGTCAATTCCCTTTTTTCCAAATTAGTAGTGAACAAGTAATCTGGAGTATCTTGAACCTGCATCAAGGCCTAGTTTAATCTTCTTTCTAAAGGATACCAACTGATTGGTTCACATGTTATGAATTTACTGTATATGACTTCTGCAAGCAGTTATATTGTGTTTATGGTTGTTTTATACAGGACAGATCTGTTTGCCTTTTATGTGTTGTAAGCTGTGTGGTAAGCCGGTCTATAACGATACAACTTTAACCAAGGCTGTGATGATGGAGCTTAACCACAATATAACTTTAACCAAGGCTGTGATGATGGAGCTTAACCACAATATAACTTTAACCAAGGCTGTGATGATGGAGCTTAACCAAATCCATCATTTTCAAAGTCCAAGTTACTTTACTGTGGTGGGATTACTTGAGCTGGTTCAGGAATAGACCGTTGATCATGGGCCTTGCTGTGACTTTCTTTTCTTGGCAAAAAGTTCATCACCTCTCGTTCTGGCATAGGAAAGGTTCATCATTTCTGGTTCTGGCATTGAAAAGGTTAATCAGTTCTGGTTCTAGCATTGAAGGAGTTACCTTTTTCAATACGTATCTGAAGTGAGTTGACTTTTGCGGGATACGATGTGCTCAACGTGCGTTGCCAAGAAGCAATCATTCTAGCTCTCTGATGCCAGTCACCAAAAGAAATGCAGGTTATTTGCTCAAGTCAGCCTCAATAGTTTCTTTCATTATCATGATAGTGGCAGTTTGTTGACACCCCTTATAAAAGTGCCAAATGTAGGTGCAAGGTGTTAAAGGAAAAGTAAAACTTCCACACACATGTCCGTGCAATGTTGCCTGGAGAGCATGCTATGGTATTCAAATACAACGTCGCGAAAAAAGTTGATTAGTTGTGGCTCTGGTGTCCAAAGACTTTATTAATTGTGGTTCTGGCGTTGAACGGGTTAATCAATTCTGACCATGATGTTTTAAAGGGTTAATCAATTGTGGTTCTGGTGTCGAAACGAATTCATCATTTACAGTTATTGAATTCAAAGGGTTAATCATTTCTTATTTTGATTGGACAGACTTGGTGAGTTCCGATTCTGGTGTTGAAAGGATGAATTCGTTTAGTTCTGGTTCTGGCCTTGAAAGTGTTCATCAGTTCTGCTTCTGGCACTGAAAGGGTTAATCAGTTGTTAGTCTGGGGCTGGAAGGGTTCATATCAGTTACGATTCTTGCGTTCAAAGAGTTCAGTAGTTCTGATTTTGGTGCTGATATGGTTAATTAGTTCTGGTTAGCTGGTTGCAATATCAGACTCGTGTATCCATACGTTTTCTTGATTATGTGTATACTGTTTTACGCACAATAGACTTGAAGATATCACACTGGACCCTCCAAAATCACCTAGCACACAGGTAGTGGAGTGTATGGACGGTTCATATGCCCGCCAAAACCTACATGCGATTAAATATTATGTAATAGTTTTTAATATTGACAGTCAATGTGCCATCCAAAACGTCCCCGATACAAAAATGTGATGCAGTGTATTGGCAGTGAATGTGTCAGCCAAAACATATATGTAATGAAAATGTGTTGGACTGAATTGGTAGTTGATTACCAGCCAAAAAAAATGCACTTGGTTAGAAACGTGATGTTTTTTTGACAGTTAATGTATCAGCAAAAATATACACGTAATAAAAACCACACACACACACACACACACACACACACACACACACACACACACACACACAACACACACACACACACACACACACACACACACACACACACACACACACACACCGCGCGCGGGCGCGCACACACACACACACACACACACACACACACACACACACACACACACACACACACACACACACACTTGCATGTCTGCTCGTACAGAGGTGGACCAGTAGATGAACATTTGTCTAGGAAGCGAGTGAATACCCCCGGTGTGGAGAGTTCAAGTCCTACACGAGTCGTACTGTGTGCGCTGACTCGCTGAAGTCCTACACGAGTCGTACTGTATGCGCTGACTCGCTGAAGTCCTACACGAGTCGTACTGTGTGCGCTGACTCGCTGAAGTCCTACACGAGTCGTACTGTGTGTGCGCTGACTCGCTGAAGTCCTACACGAGTCGTACTGTGTGTGCGCTGACTCGCTGAAGTCCTACACGAGTCGTACTGTGTGCGCTGACTCGCTGAAGTCCTACACGAGTCGTACTGTGTTCCTTGACTCGATGAAGTCCTACACGAGTCGTACTGTGTGTGTGCAATGACTCGCTGAAGTCCTAAACGAGTCGTACTGTGAGTGCAATGTCTCGCTGAAGTCCTACACGAGTCGTACTGTGTGTGCGCTGACTCGCTGAAGTCCTACACGAGTTGTACTGTGTGCGCTGACTCTCTGAAGTCCTACACGAGTCGTATTGTGTGTGCGCTGACTCGCTGAAGTCCTACACGAGTCGTACTGTGTGTGCGCTAACTCGCTGAAGTCCTACACGAGTCGTACTGTGTGTGCGCTGACTCGCTGAAGTCCTACACGAGTCGTACTGTGTGTGCGCTGACTCGCTTAAGTCCTACACGAGTCGTACTTTGTGTGTAATGACTCACTGAAGTCCTACACGAGTCGTACAGTGTGTGTGCGTTGACTCGCTGAAGTCCTACACGAGTCGTACTGTGTGTGTGTGTGTGTGTGTGTGTGTGTGTGTGTGTGTGTGTGTGTGTGTGTGTGTGTGAGAGAGAGAGAGACAGAGAGAGAGAGAGAGAGAGAGAGAGAGAGAGACAGACAGACAGACAGAAAAGCAAGAGAGACGCGGATAGAGAGAGAGAGAGGGGGGGGGGGAGGAGAGAAGCCAACCAGACAGAGAGGGAGACAGGCAGAGGGAAGGAGGGGGTGGGTGGGGCAGTTAGAATAGAGAGAGGGAGGGAGGGAGGTGGGGAGGGGGGAGAATGAGAGAGAGAGACACACACACACAAACACACGGAGACGGGCGCTCGCCAAATAAAAATAGGTTAATGTTCACATAGACATAATGAAGATTTGGGGAGAAGATTTGGGGAGAATTCTTTGTAGGTAGTTAGTGTGTCACGTATAACAATCAAACGAGGA
>CM065727.1:74455912-74460912 GCA_033310375.1 Conus canariensis | reverse complement strand
CTATAACTTAAGCATGCTTTGTGTCAGAATTGAAAGCCATTTGCAGTTTTTTAAAAAGGGAGACACAAAATTTAGACAGAGTAATGAAAATATCTTTTAAAACACTTTCTGTGGACACACTGTCTCTTTATGGACGTCTGAAAACTGGACACACGGCTTCTTTATAATACTTTTAAGTAATTTTATTTCCGGACGTTGACATGAAAACTGATCACCTGAATCCAAAGTGGTTTGTAGTATTAAAAAAGGGAATAAGTTTGACATTGAACATTGGAAAATGCCGACAGACCGTAAGTTCAGCTCTCTTTTTTTTCAGACACACAAAGTCTACACAGAATCACGAAAAAAAAAAATCTTTTCAAACAATTTGCATGAAAACTATCTTCGAAGAAAATCTGAAAATGGGACACAGTTTTTCATTCAAAACAGTACGTCGAAATAATATATACCCTCGCAAGGTTTTGAAAGATAGAGGGGGGGGGGGGGGGGGGGGGGGGGGGGGAGGAGAGGAGAGAGGAGGCGAAGTGATGGCATCACTCATTTTGTGGCAGACGGTCACATGTAGCTGGTGTCCATTTCCATCGGTTTCACTGGGAGTTTTGGAGGGACCATTCCCCACCATTCGTCAGTCTGTCTGACAGTTGGCCTGTAACAGTTTTTTTTCTGTCTGCCTTTCCGTTCTGGTTCACGAATGTACCGTTATCCCATCATCCGTCATCCACACTGTCATCAGTCATCCGTTGTTGTCCCATCGTTGCTCCTCTCTCCCCTGTCTCCAGGGATTGGAGGGGTTTGGGATGTATGGTTTTGTACTGATGGATTTATTCATAGACCGATTGACTGAGCTACCATGTACTCCCCCCCCCCCCCCCCTCCTCTTAGAACCGTTTTGATCTTCCTGTCTATGTAGGGATCATGGGGGTAAGAGTGGGACGGGAGGGGGGTGATAATGATGGAAGAGAGAAGGCAAAAAGAGAGAGAGAGGGGGGGAGGGAGGGAGATAAACACGTGGAGAGAGAGAGAGATGGACAGACAGAGAGAGAGAGAGAGAGAGAGGAGAGAGAGAGAGAGAGAGAGAGAGAGAGAATAACCATTGTAAATTGTTAGTGGCCTGGCAACAGACCAAACATTGACGTAAACTCTCCCATCAGCAACCCAAAATAATGATCACCCTTATAAGCACTGAGCGTCTTTCTGGACCACACAGATGAGCGCCTCCCCTCCCCCGCTGTCCTGGATCGATCTTTGAGACTTGACCAGATTGTGTTTGCCACTCTGCCGGTGTCTCTGCCCTCTGGGCACAATGTCATAATGTCCAAGTACCATGAAGGCCCAGCCCCTGTCTGCCTGCAGGCACCAATCTACTGCACGAAGAAAAGGGGCACTGGGGGCTGTACCTTTTCGGTCTTAAGAGGGCGACCTCTTCTGTACGATGCCGGAATATAATTGTGGAAGACGATGTGCGAGTACAGCCCCTGTCAAGTAGATACCATCCCACACTGGTTTCCATGGCATCACAGAAAAGTGTAGGGTACTGGTATCCTCGACACTGAACGTGTAGCGAACGACGAGGTCGGCAGAACCACTGGGCAGCAGTGTGTGAGTTGCTGTGAAGACCTGTGGACCACAGTCAGGAAGTATGGACGTTTGATGAGATCAGGCAGAGTCTTGAAGAGACTGCCCCAAGAAACGGTGCACGGAAAGAGGTGACAGGGGCAGACAGAGAAAGAAAGGTGGACAGACAACATTGCTGAACTGACCACGAAGAGCTTTAATGCAAACCTATGCATGAACATAGTCAACTGTAATGATGCGCTGTTTTCCTAGATAAAGTGCGAAAATGTTGTAATTTTCAGGTGCTTTGTTGGGTTACAGAGAACGTTGTTTCTTTATTTTCTTTCTCTCTTTGCGTTGTTGCTCATATCCTACAAAAAAGATAATAGTCGTTAAGTCTTTTAATTTTTATTTAAGGAACAGTCTTTCTCTCATCCTTTCTCCTCATTCCTCATTCAGCTCGTCTTTAGTCAGTCTTCTCTCTCTCTTCTGAGTTTTGCGTGCATTCTCTTCTCGTCATTCAGCTCTTTCTCTTCTCTTCGTCGTCTTCGGTCTTTGTCTAGTGACCTGTTTCCTTAGTCTCTCGCCCTCTTTGGTAGTCTTTTGCTTCATCCGTCATTCAGGACCCAGTTTTGGTCAGTGACCTGTTCTCCTTCAGTGCGTCATTCAGGACCCAGTCTTTGTCTCGTGACCTGTTCTCCTTCAGTCCGTCATTCGACCGTCTTTGGTCAGTGACCAGTTCTCCTTCAGTCCGTCATTCAGGACCCAGTCTTTGGTCCTCAGTGACCGTTCTCCTTCAGTCCGTCATTCAGGACCCAGTCTTTGGTCCTCAGTGACCTGTTCTCTTCATCCGTCATTCAGACCAGTCTTTGGTCCAGTGACCTTCTCCTTCAGGTCCGTCATTCAGGACCCGTCTTTGGTCAGTGACCGTTCTCCTTCAGTCCGTCATTCAGGACCCAGTCTTTGGTCCTCAGTGACCTGTTCTCCTTCAGTCCGTCATTCAGGACCCAGTCTTTGGTCCTCAGTGACCTGTTCTCCTTCAGTCCGTCATTCAGGACCCAGTCTTTGGTCAGTGACATCCTCGTCTCTGCCTTTCACGTTTCCGTCATTCAGGACCCAGTCTTTGGTCAGTGACCTGTTCTCCTTCAGTCCGTCATTCAGGACCCAGTCTTTGGTCCTCAGTGACCTGTTCTCCTTCAGTCCGTCATTCAGGACCCAGTCTTTGGTTCAGTGACCTGTTCTCCTTCAGTCCGTCATTCAGGACCCAGTCTTTGGTCAGTGACCTGTTCTCCTTCAGTCCGTCATTCGGACCCAGTCTTTGGTCAGTGACCAGTTCTCCTTCAGTCCGTCATTCAGGACCCAGTCTTTGGTCAGTGACCGTTCTGCCTTCAGTCCGTCATTCAGGACCCAGTCTTTGGTCAGTGACCTGTTCTCCTTCAGTCCGTCATTCAGGACCCAGTCTTTGGTCCTCAGTGACCTGTTCTCCTTCAGTCCGTCATTCAGGACCCAGTCTTTGGTCAGTGACCGTTCTCCTTTCAGTCCGTCATTCAGGACCCAGTCTTTGGTCAGTGACGTTCTCCTTCAGTCCATCATTCAGGACCCAGTCTTGGTCAGTGACCTGTTCTCCTTCAGTCCGTCATTCAGGACCCAGTCTTTGGTCAGTGACCTAGTTCTGCCTTCAGTCCGTCATTCAGGACCCAGTCTTTGGTCTATGACCAGTTCTCCTTCAGTCCGTCATTCAGGACCCAGTCTTTGGTCTCAGTGACCGTTCTCCTTCAGTCCGTCATTCAGGACCCAGTCTTTGGTCTCAGTGACCTGTTCTCCTTCAGTCCGTCATTCAGGACCCAGTCTTTGGTCCAGTGACCAGTTCTCCTTCAGTCCGTCATTCAGGACCCAGTCTTTGGTCAGTGACCTGTTCTCCTTCAGTCCGTCATTCAGGACCCAGTCTTTGGTCAGTGACCAGTTCTCCTTCAGTCCGTCATTCAGGACCCAGTCTTTGGTCAGTGACCTGTTCTCCTTCAGTGCGTCATTCAGGACCCAGTCTTTGGTCCTCAGTGACCTGTTCTCCTTCAGTGCGTCATTCAGGACCCAGTCTTTGGTCCTCAGTGACCAGTTCTCCTTCAGTCCGTCATTCAGGACCCAAGTCTTTGGTCAGTGACCTGTTCTCCTTCAGTCCGTCATTCAGGACCCAGTCTTTGGTCAGTGACCAGTTCTCCTTCAGTCCGTCATTCAGGACCCAGTCTTTGGTCAGTGACCTGTTCTCCTTCAGTCCGTCATTCAGGACCCAGTCTTTGGTCAGTGACCTGTTCTCCTTCAGTCCGTCATTCAGGACCCAGTCTTTGGTCCTCAGTGACCTGTTCTCCTTCAGTCCGTCATTCAGGACCCAGTCTTTGGTCAGTGACCTGTTCTCCTTCAGTCCGTCATTCAGGACCCAGTCTTTGGTCAGTGACCAGTTCTCCTTCAGTCCATCATTCAGGACCCAGTCTTTGGTCAGTGACCTGTTCTCCTTCATCCGTCATTCAGGACCCATCTTGGTCAGTGACCATTCTCCTTCAGTCCGTCATTCAGGACCCAGTCTTTGGTCAGTGACCAGTTCTCCTTCAGTCCGTCATTCAGGACCCAATCTTTGGTCCTCAGTGACCGTTCTCCTTCAGTGCGTCATTCAGGACCCAGTCTTTGGTCCTCAGTGACCTGTTCTTCCTTCAGTCCGTCATTCAGGACCCAGTCTTTGGTCCTCAGTGACCAGTTCTCCTTCAGTCCGTCATTCAGGACCCAGTCTTTGGTCAGTGACCTGTTCTGCCTTTAGTCCGTCATTCAGGACCCAGTCTTTGGTCAGTGATCTGTTCTTCTTCAGTCCATCATTCAGGACCCAGTCTTTGGTCCTCAGTGACCTGTTCTCCTTCAGTCCGTCATTCAGGACCCAGTCTTGGTCAGTGACCTATTCTCCTTCAGTCCGTCATTCAGGACCCAGTCTTTGGTCAGTGACCAGTTCTCCTTCAGTCCGTCATTCAGGACCCAGTCTTTGGTCAGTGACCTGTTCTCCTTCAGTGCGTCATTCAGGACCCAGTCTTTGGTCCTCAGTGACCTGTTCTCCTTCAGTGCGTCATTCAGGACCCAGTCTTTGGCCTCAGTGACCAGTTCTCCTTCAGTCCGTCATTCAGGACCCAGTCTTTGGTCAGTGACCTGTTCTGCCTTTGGTCCGTCATTCAGGACCCAGTCTTTGGTCAGTGATCTGTTCTTCTTCAGTCCATCATTCAGGACCCAGTCTTTGGTCTCAGTGACCTGTTCTCCTTCAGTCCGTCATTCAGGACCCAGTCTTTGGTCAGTGACCACTTCTCCTTCAGTCCGTCATTCAGGACCCAGTCTTTGGTCTCAGTGACCTGTTCTCCTTCAGTGCGTCATTCAGGACCCAGTCTTTGGTCCTCAGTGACCGTTCTCCTTCAGTC
>CM065727.1:74410912-74450912 GCA_033310375.1 Conus canariensis | reverse complement strand
AGATTCCAGTGATGAACGTTAAGGCAAAACAGCAACAACACCAAGATGAGATTCCAGTGATGAACGTTAAGGCAAAACAGCAACAACACCAAGATGAGATTCCAGTGATGAACGTTAAGACGAAACAGCAACAACACCAAGATGAGATTCCAGTGATGAACGTTAAGACGAAACAGCAACAACACCAAGATGAGATTCCAGTGATGAACATTAAGACGAAACAGCAACAACACCAAGATGAGATTCCAGTGATGGATTTTGACACCGCAGGCAACAGTGACTGGGCCACAAAAATGGTCTAAACCAAAGACCTCAGAAGTCAGAGCCTTCTGAGAAAAGGTCCTTTCCCCCCCCCCCCCCCCCCCCCCCCCCCCTCCAAACCGATCATTTATTTCTTACCATCTACCATGAAACAGGCTGGAGATCATATGCTCGTTTTGTTCCCGAGCAACAAGAATAACAGAAAATAGAAAATAGGGGGAAAAAGGAAATGATGGAAACATTGAAATTTGAGATGTAGGTATCCTGGGATACTATAGTCACTTTTTCTTTATGATATGAACTGGAGAGTTACAAATTATAAAGGCTGTCGGAAAAAAATGCCTTTTTGAAAATAGAAAAAAAACCTCTTTTGTAACTCTTTCTCACTGAATGCTCTAAAAGCTGAACTCACAAATGTTTTGGCATTTTTACCGAAGGAGTCTTTTCTATCTTTAACAGACCCTAACTTCAGTACTGCTTGTTTGATTCGAAAGCAAGGTGCATTGTTGAAATGGAGAGACACAAATTGTCTACAGTCTGATGGGCAATGATTTTTTTTTTACAGGATATTTGGTAGTAAAAAGAATTATCTCTCTTGAGGACATCTGGAAACTGGACATGTAGTTTCAAAACAGTTTTTGGAGTGGGTGTTGTCTTCTTCGACAGCCTCTGTAACTCTGTCTGAATTGAAAGCCATTTCAGTTTGGGAGAAACAAGGAGACTCCAAGTTCAGACAGAATACTGAAAATATCTTTTTTTAACACTTTCTGAAAACTGGTCTCACGGTTTTCTCAAAACAAATGTTAGAAAGCCTTTTTTTCTTATCCAGACCTTAACTTTAACATGGATTATCTGATTCATAAGCAGTCTGTAGTATTGAAAACAGAAACAAATTTTATATTGAGTATTGGAAACAAAAAGTGGACATGCATTTTTTCTTGAATAGAGTGAGTGAAGGAGGCATTTGGCCTTTGAGAGACTGTGTCTTTGGTCCTGTTTGTTTGAAGACACAAATTCTACACAGAAAATGCGTTTAAACAATTTGCATGCAACGCTGTCGGTGAAAGACCTTTTTTTTCTGTCATTAGTCTGTATAACAGTCAGCCTGAAACAGATTTTTTTCTCTGTCTTACTGTTTGTTCTGGTTCACACAAATGCAGTGTTATTACACCAGTCATCATCCATCGAGTCATCATCATCAGTCTTCTTGTCTGACCTCTAGACCCTGACCCAGCCCTTCCCATCTTAGGCCCGTTTTGATCATCCCATGTGGCCAGGGACAAGGGAGTTTGTGGGGATGGATGGTATGATAGTGATGGAAGAGAGAGAGACAGAGAGAGAGCTGGAGAGAGAGACAGAGAGAGGTGCACAGAGAGAGAGAGAGAGAGAGAGAGGGAGAGAGAGAGAGATGAGACGAGTAGAGAGTGAGAGATGATTTGCTGGAAAATGTGAGTGGTCTGATGGCCGACCAAACTCTGATGTAAACTCTCCCATCAGAAACCTGAAATGATGATCACTGTTATCAGCACTGAGAGTACTTGGACGTAATGATCGCTCTCATCAGCACTTCACATGGATGGGGAAACCAGGACCACACAGATGAGTACCCTCTCGCCCTACTGTCCTGGATCGATGTTTGATACTGTTGACCAAATTGTGTTTGCCACTCTGCCGGTGTCTCTGCCCTCTGGGCACAATGTCATTACGTCCAAGTACCATGAAGGCCCAGCCCCTGTTTGCCTGCAGGCACCAATCTACTGCACGAAGAAAGGGGCACTCAGGGATGAAATTTCGGTCTTCACGGGATGACCTCTTCTATACGATGCCGGAATATAATTGTGAAAGAAAATGTAAGAGCACAGCCCTTGTCAGGTTGTTTCAAGCCCAATTTGGTTTCCAGGGGCGTCGCAGGAAAGTGTGAAGTCCATGTATCTTCTGTGCTGAGCATGTCACAAACGATCACATTAGCAGGCCAGGGAGGCAGTATGTGAGTCACCTTGAAGATGTAGACCACAGTGAAGGTAAAATAGACCACAGTGCAGGTAAAATTGACCACAGTGAAGGTAAAATTGACCACAATGAAGGTAAAACGGACCACAGTGAAGATAAAATAGACCACAGCGAAGATAAAGTAGACCACAGTGAAGGTGAAATAGACCACAGTGAAGGAAAAGGAAGGTAGCTGACTCTTGAAAACCATCCATTATCCACCAATCAGCATCGATGTGGTGAAAAGAGACAGGGCAGACAAAGAAAGGTGGACAGAGAACATTGCTGAGTTTATCACAGAGAGCTTTGCTGCAACCCACACACAGATGCATGGTAAAATGTTCTCACAAACATGTGACAATGTTGCAATTTCCAGGCACTTTATAGGCTAATATGTAACATTGATACATTTTTTTAGCACGTAATCCATGAAAAAAAGGCATTTTTCGAGCACTCTCTGTAGAAACTCTGCTTCTTCTAGGACGTGTGAAAACTGGTCATCGTTTTTTTTTCAATTTGGAAGTGCTTTTTTCCTACTGACCCAAAGTTTAGTGTAGATTATCTGGTTTATAAGTGATTTATAGTTTTGAAATGGGAACAAATTTTGTATAGAGTATTCGAAAATGCCTATTAAAACCCCATTTCATGACCAGAAAGATTAAAAACATCTCTTTAACTGGACACAGACTTTGTAGAAGGGGCTTTTCTTTTTAACAGACAGTAACTTTGGCCTTGTTTGTTTGGAGACACAAATTCTAGATGGAGGTTTGAGGAAATGCTTTTCATACAACTTGCGTGAAAATTCTTTCTTTGAAGGGTCGTTTTCCATCATTGATCAGTCTGTTTGACAGTCAGACCCAAAGAGTTTTTTCTTCTAACTTTTTGTTTTGGTTCATACGAATGCACTGTTATCACACCATCCATCATCCATACAGTAATCAGTCATCAGTCTTCTTGTCTGAACTCTTAACCCAGACATCACCCTCCTAATCATAGTTTAAAAGTTTTTGAGTTTTTTTTTACATTGATTACGCACCAAAAAATATAAGAATGGAAAACTGCGACATCGTTACACTTTCATCGAGACTGCTGCATTATTTTACAGTACTGTGTATCAGTGCGTGGGTTGCAGCAAAGTTCTGTGTGGTTGTCCATTCACCTCCTTTCTCCATGTGCACTTCCTCGTTCTTCTCTGCAATGCTGGTTGGAGGAGAGTCTTCAAGTATCCGCTTGATCTCATCACATTTCAATACTACATCATCTTCCTCACCTCACTGTGGTCCACAGGTCTTCACAGTAACTCACACACTGCTACCCGATGGTTCTGCCGACGTCATCATGTATGACATCCTCCGTGCAGGAGATACATACATTCTTCTCCCCCGACTCATGCAGTGGAATCCAATTTGTGCTACAATCCACTTGAAGGGGGCTGTGCTATTATATTTCCTTTCACACTTACATTCAGGCATCGTACAGAAGAGGACATATCCCGTGACAACCAGAAATGTACAGCCCCGAGCGCCCTTTTCTTCGTACAGTAGATTGGTGCTTGCAGGCAGATAGGGGCTGGGTACTCGAACGTGATGACATTGTGCCCAGAGGGCAGAGACACCAGCGAAGTGGCCAACATGATTTGGTCAACAGTGGCAAAGATGGCTCCAGGACAGTGGAGGGTCCTCATCTGTGTGCTCCTGGTTTGCCCATCCGTGTCCAACAGCACCCTCAGCTCTGATAGGGTGACTGTCGTTTTAGATGTCTGAGGGCAGAGTTTGAACCAATGTTTGCTCTGTAGTCAGGCTACTGACGATTTGCAACAGTTGCTCTGTCTATCTCTCTCTGTCTCTCTCTGTTTGTCTCTGTCTCTGTCTCTGTCTCTGTCCTCTCTCTCTCTCTCTCTCTCTCTCTCTCTCTCTCTCTCTCTCTCCATGCAACCTCTCTCTCTCTGTCTGTCTGTCTTTCTCCTTCTCTGTCCAACTATCTGTCTAGTCTGTCTATCTGTCCGTCTGACTGTCTGTCTGCCTGTCTGTCTGTCTGTCTCTCTCTCTCTCTTTTTCTCTGTGTGTCCCCCTCTCTCTCTTTCTCACCCTCCACCCTCTCTCCCTCCCTGCTCCTCTCCCCCTCTCTCTCCACCCTCACTCTCTCCTCTCCCTCTCTCTCACCCTGCTCCTACTCCTGCTCCTACTCTCTCTCTCTCTCTCTCTCTCTCTCTTTCTCTCTCTGCCTCTTCTACCCCAGCACAGTCGCTGAGAGCAGGATGGTGTGGGAGAGTCCCTCTCCATCCTGTCACATGTCCATCCATGCCACTTCAGCATTTTTTTGGTTTTACCTCCCTCTCTCTCTCACTGTGACCGGCAGGTCTTCATGGCGATACCCAGGGCGCCTGAGGGTTCAGACCCACTCTGTCAGGATCAAAGAACACCTGAGTGACTTTCACCTGGCACTGTCTCGTTGATGGTAGGCACCGTGCTACCTTCTGGCGTGTGGGGTATCCATTTCGCCTGCAAACACTACATAGAACCATAACGCCCCAGCCATCAGACTGAAAAGGTGGGAAACTTTGCTCCCCCCCCCCTCCCCGCCGCCTTTTTTTAATTCCCTACACTCTACCTTCTTCCTCCCCCCCCCCTTCCCTACCTATCCTTTGACTGTCTCCCCCACCCCCATCTCCCTCCAATTCATTCACCATGTCCATCTCTCTTCCCTGATCGACCGCTCGTTAACCGGGTGCCAGATATTGCGCTCTCTCAGTCTGTCTGACTCTGTCTCTCTCTGTCTGTCTGTCTCTCTCTCTCTCTGACTCTCTGTCTTTGTCTGTCTGACTATCTGTCTCTCTTCTCTCTCCTCTGTGTGTGTGTGTGTGTGTGTGTGTGTGTGTGTGTGTGTGTGTGTGTGTGTGTGCGTGCCTGCGTGCGCGCATATGTGTGTGTGTGTGTGCTTGCGCGCGCGCGCGTGTGGTGTGTGTGTGTGCGAAAGAGATAGAGAGTTCGTGTACACGTGTATGCGCGCGCGCACGCGCGTGTCTATGTATGTGTGTATTTATGTGTGTGTGCGTGGTGTGTGTGTGTGTGTGTGTGTGTGTGTGTGTGTGTGTGTGTGTGTGTGTTAGGAGGAGGATTGATGGACTCTCTCTCTCGCTCTGTCTCTCTCTCTCCCTCTCCGTCTTTGTCTGTCTGTCTTTCTGTCTGCCTGTCTGTCTCTCTGTCTGTCTCTCTGTCTCTGTTAGTGACTCCTCTCTCTCTGTCTCTGTCTTTCTGTCTCTGTCTCTGTTTCTCTCTCTCTCTGTCCCTCCCTCTCTCTCTCTCCCTCTCTCCCTCCCTCGCTGTCTCTCTCGCGCTCATATCTTGTACTTCGCTCGCTTGTTTCTCGATCGTTTCTGTCTGTATCGTCATGCCATTGAAGGTGCGTGGTACCCCACCCCACCCCCACCCGCAGATAAATCGGTTTGACCCCGATTTTGTCGAAAGACGGACTGTGCCCCAGTGTTGAACGTTTATCGAATCGACCCTTCAAACTTAGAAGAAAAAAACAACAACCAACAAACACATGCAGGTGAGGGAAGGAGAGATGACGGTTAAATCCAAACAGCCATTGTCTCAAAGCTTCACGTGCGAGCTGCAAATGTTACACCCGCGCGCGCGCACGCACGCACGCACGCACGCACGCACCACGACACACACACACACACACACACACACACACACACACACACACACACACACACACGGGATTACGAGGACCGGCAGGGGAGGTTATTTACGTGGCTTACAGAGCTCCTCGCTGCCTGGTTTCATGACCTGAAATGTAATGCAGATGTCATTTTGAGGTCGTAGGTGTTTGTCTGTGGGGGCATGCTAAGGAATCATTGGGAGGGACGGGAAGGGGGACGGGGGAGGAGGGGAATGTGAGGGTAGCTAGAGGGACTGTCGGGGAGTGTGGGGCGGGGAGGGGGGGGGGGGGGGGCTTAGAAACAGAAGAAGCGCCAAAGTTTCGCCGCTCGTTTTGTGGATTCAGACATGCTGTTGACTGTTAGGGGAAGGAAGAGGAAAACGAAACATCCTGGGATGAAGGGAGAAGAAGGTGAGGCAGTGGGAGGGTCGGAAGCGGGGGTGGGGGTGGGGGGTGGAGGAGGACACTGGGAGGCGAATGGAGGTGGGGGCGGCGGGAGTGGGGGAGGGGGGGTGTAACGTTTGTATGGGAAAGAGTGGGTTGTGTGGAAGGGGGGCGAATGGAGATGGAGGTGAGGCTGGAAAGGCTGCAGACATCGCTGGTAGGAAATAGGTATGATCACATTCTGCTATTGTGTGTGTGTGTGTGTGTGTGTGTGTGTGTGTGTGTGTGTGTGTGTGTGTGTGAGATGAGACGCATTGATAGCGTTTGATAATCGTTGTTTTGAAAATAAATGAGGCTGTTAAACTTCGAGCTTGCGTGTTTTCACTTGGCTGATACGCCCCTGAAATGAATAAGTATTACCATGTTTGATAATGAATTACATTCACACACACACACACACACACACACACACACACACACACACACACACACACACACACACACACACACACACACACACACACACATGGACAGACAGACAAACACACTCTCTCTCTCTCTCTCTCTCTCACACACACACACACACACACACACACACACACACACACACACGCGCGCGCGCGCATGCATACATGCACGCACGTACGCACGCACGCACGCACACACACACACGGCACGCGCGCGCGCGCGCGCGCGCAACCGAGACAGCAGGATTACATCAACTAGCTTTGTTGCACGCCTTGAGACAAAAACGGGGTGGAGAAAGCTAGGGAAATGATGGGAATGGTGTTACACTACAAACAGTAAACCCTTTCTACAGCGTATGGGGGCCGTCGAATTGTGTATTCCGAACAGAGCCATTTATAACGCCTCAGTCATTTTCTTCTTCTGAATGACAGTCGTCAGTCAAACGCGGCCTGGTTATGTTAGTCCGTACGTGATGTCCAAGACAGAACACCACCTATGATTCCACAGAACTGTCACCATCACGGGCAGCGAATGACTGCCCGAGTTGTTCCCAAGGCAGCCATTAAAGGCCAGAATATATGGATCTGATGCGTCAATTTAAGAGTCTGTCCTTTTCGATGTCCATTTTTTTTTTTTTGTTATGTCAAACTGTTCGTTTTTTTTCCAGTTATTGTTACTTTTTTTCTCTCCTCTGTTTGCCCGTTGGGGTGAGGGCAGCACAAAAAAGGTCATCCCGGTTTATGATTGACCTTTGATGATAACGGTTCTGTTTGTCTTGTCTTGTCTTGTCTTGTTAGCGGGTCCTTGCTTGCCTCCCTTGCAGAACAAAGTGTCTGATTTTGGCATTGCTGACTCGCTGAACTTATTTTACGACCCCCGTGTGTGTGTGTGTGTGCGTGTGCGTGTGCGTGTGGTGTGTGTGTGTGTTTGCGCGCGCTCGTGTCTGTCTGTCTTCTTGTGTAATCCTGTTAACTGCAAGGTTCTGTTTTAGTTTTGTCTCTATACCCTCCATTTAAAGAACGGGAACAGCGCGTCTTTAGCTTGGACCCCCTGTTTAGGACAAAGAGCGGGAACAGCGCGTCTTTAGCTTGGACCCCCTGTTTAGGACAAAGAACGGGAACAGCGCGTCTTTAGCTTGGACCCCTGTTTAGGACAAAGAACGGGAACAGCGCGTCTTTAGCTTGGACCCCTGTTTAGGACAAAGAACGGGGACAACGCGTCTTTTGCTTGGACCCCCTGTTTAGGACAAAGAACGGGAACAGCGTGTCTTTAGCTTGGACCCCCTGTTTAGGACAAAGAACGGGAACAGCGTGTCTTTTGCTTGGACCCCCTGTTTAAGACAAAGAAGGCAGAAGATAACTTGACCAGCCGCCCAGGTGCAGGAGATAACTTGACCAGCCACCCAGGTGCAGTAGTCGGCTCCTCTGACTCCGGGAGGAGGGGGGGGGGGGGGGGGCGGTCGTGGGTTTAAGTCCCATCAGAGACATTCAGATGTGTGGGATTGTCCGCTCCCGGAGGTGCGTATGCTGGCTGCACACATAAAAATGTAAGTGCTGAGGCCGTGCTTAAGGCGTCGAGTATTTATAGACTGGCACAGTTAGATTCTTCCGAGATTTTTTTTTTTTACTGTGTCTGAAAGTTTATTTTCTTTCTTCTCTTTCATATCCCATCGGCATACTTGCTTGGTGGTTCCAAGCAGAAATTGAAATGAAAGGAATGGGACTATTTTGGGTTGACCAGCTGGCGCAAAGATAAGGTCACGGCGGCCCAAAACGTGACTGCAACTAAATGGGTAGCTCATATATTTCCACATCGTGAATGACGTCTTGGGTAGAAATCCTGAAACAGAAGTGACATGACGGATGTGGACTGTTCATTTGATATATAAAGGAGTTAATACATTTTTGCTCAGCTTTATGCTATGCCTCAAAAGGCTCACAGGGGTGATCATGGTGAGTTGATGCGTAGTCCTTATTGTGGCGTGTGGCTTGCTGTGGGCGTGAACGGACGGACTGGGGCCACACAGTCGGACGGACTGGAGCCACACAGTCGGACGGACTGGAGCCACACAGTCGAACGATGGAGCCACACAGTGGGACAGACTGGAGCCACACAGTGGGACGGACTGGAGCCACACAGTGGGACGGACTGGAGCCACACAGTGGGACGGACTGGAGCCACACAGTCGGACGGATGGAGCCACACAGTCGGACGATGGAGTCACACAGTCGGACAATGGAGCCACACAGTGGGACAGACTGGAGCCACACAGTCAGACGGACTGGAGCCACACAGTCGGACGGACTGGAGCCACACAGTCGGACGGACTGGAGCCACACAGTGGGACAGGAGCCACACAGTGGGACGGACAGGAGCCACACAGTGGGACGGATGGAGCCACACAGTGGGACGGACAGGAGCCACACAGTGGGACGGACAGGAGCCACACAGTGGGACGGACTGGAGCCACACAGTGGGACAGGAGCCACACAGTGGGACGGACAGGAGCCACACAGTGGGACGGACAGGAGCCACACAGTGGGACGGACAGGAGCCACACAGTCGGACGGATGGAGCCACACAGTCGGACGGACTGGAGCCACACAGTGGGACGGACAGGAGCCACACAGTGGGACGGACTGGAGCCACACAGTCGGACGGACTGGAGCCACACAGTCGGACGGACTGGAGCCACACAGTGGGACGGACAGACACACAGTGACGACTGGAGCCACACAGTGGACGGACTGGAGCCACACAGTGGGACGGACTGGAGCCACACAGTGGGACGGACTGGAGCCACACAGTGGGACGGACTGGAGCCACACAGTGGGACGGACTGGAGCCACACAGTGGTACGGACTGGAGCCACACAGTGGGACGGACTGGAGCCACACAGTGGGACGGACTGGAGCCACACAGTGGGACGGACTGGAGCCACACAGTGGGGTTTTCTCCTCTTGATGGACCCATGTTTGAGAGCTTGGCTCAATTTGCTAACCGATACACCGATACTGCTTGCGTCTTTGTCTCTCGGAGGGTAGGGAGGAAGGGCGGGGGGGAGGGGGGGGGGGAGGAGCGAGTGTAAAATGGCTCAGCTTTTGAATGCATCCTTATATGTGTATATATATATATATATATATATATATATATATATATATATATATCACTGTGTGTGTATGCCTCTTAATGTGCCCATGCTTGTATCCCTGGTATTTCTGATAGTGTTGTCAGTAAATTTAGTATTTCCACATATTGCGAGATCTCGAGAGATATCCTGAAACATTTTTTCCCCACTGCCTTTGGAGTCAGTGGGGTTTTGTGGAATTGTCGACAATTGTTGTGCAATGTTCTGGTAACAGATAACTAGAGGAAGGATTTCTGACCTGGTGAAGTGTGGAACTCACAGCTTTAGCGCTTTACTTGTTACACAGCCTCAAACATGGGGTGCAATGCCACAAATCCAGTGGACCCAGATCAGAGTTGATACTTGACTAATCATACTGACATATGCAAGATCGTAATGAATCAAAAGTTGCCGAGTGTGTTCTGTTGAAAGCTTTTTGTTGTTGTTGTTGTTGTTGTTGTGTTCTCTAAGCGTTGCTGCAGTTTCCCTAACATTCATTTGAAATGAAAATGTGGCATACTTAAAAAAAATGTTACAACAGGGACGGTTTTAAAGTAACAGAGCCTGGACATAGCTCTTAGAATGGTTTGATATTGACATCACAGGCTGTACGTTGTGTCGGAGTATTCTGGCACATCTGACTTTCTTTCCTTCATTCTTTGTTTCTACCTTTCTTTCTCCATTCTTCGGCCAACCCCCGTAGGTTCACCACAGGCAAAATGTTGGTCTATGTGAGCGTTTTTATTCCCACCATCGAGGTGCCTGCGGTTCGTCTCCATGGGTGATGTCAAAATACGACGGCGGAGTGCACGTGCTTTATTTCCATGTCATGCACGCCACCGGCACACGGCGACCTTCTCTTTGCCGAAGGGTGCGGTGCGTTGAGTGTGCCGGCAAGGTCTTTGATGCGCTCACCTCGGCTTAAAATCTCATCCGAATAGGAAGGGATCGGAGTCGGCATGGATGTTACTTCCGGAAAGAGAGTCTCTCCCGGTCTGGCTGCTTCCAGCCGGAATGGAACCCCCATGACTGGAAACAACAGTCTGACGTCATATCCAATGAGCCTCCCAGGCCCATCTGAATGTTCTTTTGGAAATTAGTGTCCGTTTAGGGGGCCGGAATAGCTCAGTGGTAGAGCGCCGGACTCGTGATCTTGGTGATCCAGGGGTTGCGGGTTCGAATCTCCGCTGGGCCGTTTTGGTACAGTGGGATTTTTCTCTCGGAGTTAACATTGGTTCTAACTTCATTTCCCAAAGAGTACTTCGAATGACACTAGAAACCGAGGTTCCGTGTGAGAACGCACGCATAACATCTTGCACACACGTAAAATCCCTTCACCAACTTTCGGAAGAGAAGGCCAGTTTGGCCGTTGGTATGGATGACACGTTACACACAGCATGCACCTTCCCCGAAGCTGGAGTATGGCTGCCTTAATGACGGGATAAAAATCGGTCATACACACAAAACTCCACTCCGTTTCTTGGGTAGATGGGATTAATCCTTGCCTTTGTATACAGGGAGTGTTCGCAGGAGTATCAGCCTGCGTACGCGGAAGAAAAAAAAAGTGTCCGTCAGTTTCAGCTGATCCAAAACTATCAACAGCATTTTTTTTAAAGCAGCGTGCTGGTCAGCTATAAGATACGGCTGTGTATTACTATTAGTGATTGGAAAGGGATCAGTGAAGCGATGCATCCATAAATACATGAACTTAAATTACTCGCCTCCGATTTGATCGTAAGTACAGTATTGTTTGACTTGTGTGACAGTGTGGTCAGTTTAGCGTTCGTTCAGAAATAATGATGATATGACATTTAAATCGCATTTTGGCTTATGGCGCCACACCGTGCCTGTTCTGCGCACATTTTCTTTCATTTTTTTTAAAGAGCGAAAACGATCTACAATGATCTGTCTTCTGTTAATCTCACACCATACGTGATTTTTGTATTGTTGGCATTCGACACTTCATAAGTCGTCAAAGTGTCGAGCAGTGAGTTTGTAGAATCAGTTTGAACGAAGCAGCTTCATGCTCGAAATGCCTGCGATCAGTTTGCATGATCAATGTTATACGAAGCAAGTTAATACTTTAATTATCTGTTACTTGTCTCTCCAAATACAAGAGATCTTCATGAATATCTGTTACTTGTCTCTCCAAATACAAGAGATCTTCTTGAATATCTGCCACTTGTCTCTCAAATATACAAGAGATCTTTGAGATCTGCCACTTTTCTCTCCATTATACGAGAGATCTTTGAGATCTGCTACTTGTTGTCTCTCCATTATACGAGAGATCTTTGAGATCTGCCACTTGTTGTCTCTCCAAATACGAGAGATCTTGTTTTGAAACACAAATAAGTCTAAATCCAAGTGTATTTGTGTAAACAAAATTTTTGCTTGTTTGTTTTTTGTTTTTGATTTGTTTTTTGTTTTTGTTTCGATTTTGTACTCTGACGCTTGTGACTTCATACTGGGAGCGGATTACTTCGTCCACAGGGCTGGCGCGGTTCCATTTATATGTAAACTAGTTGACCATTGCTTGTTCTTTTTCATTGTCAAACATCTGAAGCGCCTTCTCAGGACATATATTCGTAAAGTTTTGAAACGGCGATTTTCATTTTCTTTTTTTTTTTCTTTCTTTTTTCCATATCACCTTGGTCACACTTTTGAGAATGCTATTTTTGCAAAAATAATATATTTTTGCTGCTAACAATCTGAAACCAAATCGATTTTAAGCATTTGCTGGCGTGGAAACGACTTGGGACGTGGTAGGCCTAGGTCAGTTTTTAGACGTGGAGAGAAGAGAGAGAGGAGGAGGACAAGGGTGGGGTGAGGGTTGAAAATAATACCTTATAACATCGCACGTCTGACAACATTGAAATAAAGAAGGGAAGAAAGAAAGGAAAACTGTGGTCAGAGTGACAACTGCATCCATGGTGTGTACACCTTGACCGTGTGTTAAAGAAGGAAAGAAAGAAAGGAAAACTGTGGTTCAGAGTGACAACTGCATCCATGGTGTGTACACCTTGACCGTGTGTTAAAGAAGGAAAGAAAGAAAGGAAGGAAAACTGTGGTTCAGCATCCATGGTGTGTACACCTTGACCGTGTGTTAAAGAAGGGAAGAAAGAAAGGAAAACTGTGGTTGAGAGTGACAACTGCGTCCATGGTGTGTACACTTTGACCGTGTGTTAAAGAAGAAAGAAAGAAAGAAAAACTGTGGTCAGAGTGACAACTGCATCCATGGTGTGTACACCTTGACCGTGTGTTATGATTGTGTCTGCTGGATGATGGATGGGCCAGCGGATGGACAGAGAAACAGGAAAGGGAGGGAAGGGCAGGAAGAAAAGAAAAAGAGGGGGTTGGGGGGTGGAAGGGGGGGGGGGGCTGGGGTGCATGTCAAATCGACTCATAGCGATCCTGTATGTGAGTGCGAGAGAAACAACCTCCCAAACTGAACTTGATTCGCTAATATTCAAAAAAAAAAAAAAAAATTGCACGGGTTTGACCTTTCTGCTGCCTGTTTCGGCATAAAATATCGTTTTCACGACTCTCGTGTGACATAGTGATTAGGGAAGACAACACAAGTCGTTATGACGCTCAGCATCCATGGCTGGCGGGCACAGACAGGGGCCGATCACACAGATCGGCGGAACGAGTCCGCTCCCCTTCAGTGACCTACGTCACACGACTCGTTGCCGACAGCGGTCATCTCCCCTGTTGCCGCTCTCCCGAGACGTCCTCCTCGTTCTGGCACGGTAGTTTCTGGCAGCGGCCGCCATTCCTTGTCCTGTCCGTGGAACGTCGAACTGTCCGTGCCAAGAGTTGCTTAGGTACGTTGTTCATGGAGAGAGAGAGAGAGAGAGAGAGAGAGAGAGAGAGAGAGAGAGAGAGAGAGAGAGAGAAGAGAGAGAAGAAAAGAAAGATGCAGACTACTTCCTCCTTCTCCCATGCCCCTCCTCCTCCCCGCATTCATCTTTTTCCCTTGCCCGAATTACAAAAAAAGGAAGAAAAAAGAAAAAAAAAACAGGAAAGGGAAACGGGTGGGATGGAGTGGGAGAAAAAACAGGAAAGGAAAAAAGACAGAAAAAATGCGAACAAAAAACAAAACAAAACAAAAATAACAGGAAGGGAGTGTGTGTGTGTGTGTGTGGGGGGGGGGGGGGGGGGTGGTTGTTGGAAGGAAAGGATACACAGAAATAGAACTGAAGAAAGAAAAAGAAACAATTTTTTATAACTAGAGGTGACAGAAAAGAAGTTTAAAAAAGGGAAGTAAAGGAGGAAAGAAGAAACCAAACACAGAACAATAAAGAGAAAAGGAGAAGGACAGAAGGAGGAAAGAAACAAAACAGAAGAAGGAGGAAAAGGAGAATTAAAAAGAAACAAACAAATTAGGAATGAAAGGAAACAAGAAAGAAGAACAAACAAACCAGGCAAACACTGAAGATTTAAAACAAACAAACGAATAAACCTGAAGAGCTGTTCGCTTGAGCATGGCGCGTAACGTTATAGATTTATTTCTTTATTTGAAACAACAAAAAGAGCGAAAGCTGAACAAACAACCAAACAAACACACACAGTGCAAACAAACAAATCCGCCGTCACAAGTTAAAGACGAGGAAGAAGAACGAGAGGAGGAGTGTGTTTTTTGGAGAGGGAGGGAGGTGGGGAATGAGAGTGGAGAGGGAAAGCGGATGGGAGGGGGATGGAGGAGGAGGAGGAGGGGGGCGGTATGGTTAGGGACAGGATGGGGTAGAAAACTGAAAACATTGACTGTCCCACCCACCCCCACCCCCACCCCAGCCCCGCCTACGAGTCCTTTCACTGATTGCGTGTGGGTCCGTTCCAAACTCTCTGGTGGGAGAGACCCACTTATGTGTCTGGCCTGACTCCGAAGTTCGACTCCTTGGGGAGTCTCGTCAGATATTACGGCGGATATGATGAGAGCGGGCTTACCGTTAAGGGGGGGGGGGGGGGGGGGGGGCAGGAAAGGGTGCAGCGATCAGGAGAGTTATCTACCGTTGACATCAGTCAAGAGGGGAACAAAGGAAACAGTGGTGAACTGACAGTTGTGTTCGGGTGTAGAGCTCCCGAACTTTCTTTCCTTCCTGCCACTGGGTTTACGCTAGTTAGCGGAGCGTTACATGAAGTTTTTTGTTCCCGTTATTTATCTATTTACTTTATTTATTTATTTATTTATTCATTCATTTATTTATTATTTATTTATTTTATTTTGTTATATTGGGTTTTTTTTAATTTCATTATTGATGTATTCTTTAATTCTTGTTATTCGTCTAATTTTTGTGTCCTCCTCGATTTTTATTATGATTGTTAGGTCAACCATGCTTTTTAATCTTAGCATCGTTTTCAAGTGTTTCTGTCTTTTCTTTATTACAAAAAAAAAGTTCGCGTATACAAATTCAAAATACAAATAATAACTTGTGTTCTTACGTAGACAGGTTTTTTTTTCCCCCCAATTTTCTAAGAAAAATTACTTCTTTGTAAATTTCAAGCTATCGGAACAGTGGAACAGTTTCTGCGTGATGCATTTAATTTGTAAAATACCAAAGAAAGGTCAATCACTATTCTTTCATTTCTTTTGCCTTGTTTTTCTTATTTTCTTTTTTCTTCTCGAGTTTTTTTTTTATTACAGGTTTATGACAGTTTTATTTTCTCAAGAACAGGATGCAGGTACATCAAAACATTTGTGTTTTGAAACACGAATTGTATTATTTAAAAAAAGATGCATTTTTGTGCATCCTCGCGCGCGTACACATAAGAGATGTGCAGATGCACATGTTCGCACGCACGCATATCCACATACTCGCACGCGCGCGCCGCGCGCGCACACACAAACACACACACATACACACACGCACACGCATGCACGCACGCACGGATGCACGCACACGCGCGCGCTCCCACACGCACACAGACTAACATGCAACCGGCTAGACAGAGAATGTGTGTAAGGGCTTATGCGCGCGCACGTATATATGATCTGTGTGTGCGCGTGTTTATGTGTGTGTATGTGTGCTCTATGTTGATATGTATACAAAGCACGTGTGTGTGTGGGCGGGGGGGACGAAGGGGGGGGGGGGGCACCTGCGAGTGCATGTGGGATGGCTACATAGGCGTAGTGTGTGTGTGTGTGCGCGCGCGCGCGCGCGTGTGTGTGTGTGTGTGTGTGTGTGTGTGTGTTCGCTTAGGACCATTATGGGAGACTTTTAGGCAGAGTCAAACAAACGATCAGATGATCGGGCACAAAACCGAAATGAAATGAAATAAACTGAAATGACCATTTCTTCAGTATAGGCCACAGCCCTTCCTGTCTGAACTCGAAGGGGTCGAGTGATGGGGATGGTTTGGAAAATTTGAAAAGAGAGGGGGTTAGTTACCACCAAGGACACAGACAAACAGAGTACAGGACTAGACACGATGCATTTCAACTTCTTGGGTCTTCTTCAGGTGGAAACAAATCACATTTAAGACAGTGACAAAGAACAAGAAACCACTTAGCTGCTTCTCCTGTTCGTCTCCCAATCAGAAATGGCCGCCAGACTGTGTCCTTGGCAGTAACTAACCCCCTCTCTCTTCTTTTTGCTTCATTTTCCGCCCTGAGTCACTCTGTTTTGAAACTATGGTTTGGAAGTCAGAAATGACAAAACAAGACATATAATTCAAAGCCTCCCCCCTCCGCCCCCCATCCCCCCAAGAAAAAAAAAGAAAAAAAAACTGAAACATAATCAAACATACCATGTTTACAACATCATAATGTACTGTTGCGTAGGTGACTAACGCAGGCTGTAGCATGACTGAAAAAAGGTCAAACTACACACAGAAAACCATAAAAAAAAAGGTTCAGAGTAACGCATGTTTTAAATACAAAGTACCAGACAGACACATTTTCGACAGGTAAGTCTTCTTGAGGTTTGATCAACTGCAGACGTAAAGTAAAACCGCGCAAAACAAGACCTCAAGGTCATAGTCAGCACGGACACCTGCAGCATCTCACACATCACACACAGTATTATTTCAGCATATCACACATCACACACAGTATTATTTCAGCATATTACACATCACACACAGTATTATTTCAGCATATCACACATCACACACAGTATTATTTCAGCATATCACACATCACACACAGTATTATTTCAGCATATCACACATCACACACAGTATTATTGCAGCATATCACACATCACACACAGTATTATTGCAGCATATCACACATCACACACAGTATTATTGCAGCATATTACACATCACACACAGTATTATTGCAGCATATCACACATCACACACAGTATTATTGCAGCATATCACACATCACACACAGTATTATTGCAGCATCTGGCACATCACACACAGTATTATTGCAGCATATCACACATCACACACAGTATTATTGCATACTGCTCAGCCAAGCATAACGGCCCGTGTTTTATAGGCTTTACGCCACTATATGCAATCATTTCTCAGAATCTTTTGGTATATATTCATTATCAGTGAAATCATACAGAACTGACTGGGATTTGCATAGGGTTTACACGGAATATGCTTCATGTCCCAGGTCATTTAAACCGGGACAAACAAACAAAAAATGGTATCTACCATCATAATTATGCATAATTATGCATGTTGACATAACGGACATAAATCGGGCACAGCGAAACACAGGAAGAGTAGAGATTGAGGGACGCGGATGGGGAAAGAGGTGGGGGGGGGGGGGGTTGCGGTTGCGGGAGAAGGGGCGACAGGGAGCTGTGAGATGGTGGTGTGGGAAGGAGGGGAGGTGTAGGTGGGGGGGGGGGGGGTGAGGGGGGGGGGCAGGGAGTTGGGACGGCACCTAACGATTACAGAGAAGCTCCGCACGCCTATTCTGCTCTTCTGAACCCAAGTTATGCCCAGAGCCCACCCATGTCCTGGTCCAGCCTCTTCAAAAAGAAACAAGATGCAAAGCATATAAACGTACTCCCACTTTATCTTGAATACGCGTGAGATATTCCATAAAGAGGAAAAACCGTTTTGGGCCGTTCTGGTAAAGATGGGACCATCATCTGTGACCCATAATGAACATACCTACAAATTTTCAGAAAGATCGGCCAAGTACGTTCTGAGATATTTCATAAAGAAAAAAAACCGTTATTGGCCGTTATAGCCGTTAGTAACGGTTATAACGTAAAATAAAACATCGGGCATCATCCGTGACCCATAATGAACATACCTACAAATTTTCAGAAAGATCGGCCCGGAAGTTTTGTCTGGAGCGAGTGGAACACATTTTGACCACGGACGGACAGACACACAGACAGCATTTCTTCGTTCCCATTGTAAAGTACTCCCTGTTCTATAAGAACTAGGAGTACAAAAAACAGAATGAAAGAAAGAGAAGTAAAGAAGAAAACAACAAGATCCCACCCACCATAGAAAAAAGAAAGAAGAAAACCAGGTAATTTGGGAGAAGAAACAGAAAACCCTGACAATCAGGAATGCTGCAGCCTCTGTGGCCTGGACGAAGCGGAATCTCTTTCTCACGGAACGGCTTCCTCCTTGACTGGGCCTGCTCCTGGGAAATCACCCCCCTCGTTTCTCATCAAGCCACTCTGGTGCGCATGTGCCAAGTACACGGGGAAAATGAGAGGGTGGGCCAAGGAGGGGCGTGGTAGTTAGGGGAGCGAGGGGGGGGGGGGGGAGGGTTGGAGGAGATGTGGTGGGGTGTCCCTGTCTGTAGGTATGGAGACACGTGGCGTCTCCCCTTGTCTCCCTGTCCACCCTCTCCCAGGGACTTAGCTGTCATGGCCACGGCCTGACATGTGACGTCAGCACACCACTTAGCTGTCATGGCCACGGCCTGACAAGTGACGTCAGCACACCACTTAGTTGTCATGGCCACGGCCTGACAAGTGACGTCAGCACACCACTTAGCTGTCATGGCCACGGCCTGACAAGTGACGTCAGCACACCACTTAGCTGTCAAGGCCACGGCCTGACAAGTGACGTCAGCACACCACTTAGCTGTCATGGCCACGGCCTGACAAGTGACGTCAGCACACCACTTAGTTATCATGGCCACGGCCTGACAAGTGACGTCAGCACACCACTTAACTGTCAAGGCCACGGCCTGACAAGTGACGTCAGCACACCACTTAGCTGTCATGGCCACGGCCTGACAAGTGACGTCAGCACACCACTTAACTGTCATGGCCACGGCCTGACAAGTGACGTCAGCACACCACTTAACTGTCATGGCCACGGCCTGACAAGTGACGTCAGCACACCACTTAGCTGTCAAGGCCACGGCCTGACAAGTGACATCAGCACACCACTTAACTGTCAAGGCCACGGCCTGACAAGTGACGTCAGCACACCACTTAGCTGTCAAGGCCACGGCCTGACAAGTGACGTCAGCACGCCACTTAGCTGTCATGGCCACGGCCTCAAGGACGCGGAGGACCAGACTGGTGCACAGACACACTGGGGAAAAAACAGGTCCCCGTACCCGTTGTGTGTGTGTGTGTGTGTGTGTGTGTGTGTGTGTGTGTGTGTGTGTGTGTCTGGTGTGTGTGTGTATGTGTGTGTGTGTGTCTGTGTCTGTGTTTCTGTGTGTGTGTGTGTGTGTGTGTGAGAGAGAGAGAGAGAGAGAGAGAAGAGAGAGACAGACAGACAGACAGACAGACAGAGGGAGAGAGGGAGTCAGAGAAACAGACAAAACGGGGGAGCGAGGGAGAGACAAAGAGAGGGTGGTTCGAGAGGGGGAAAGAAAGAGAGAGAGAGAGAGAGAGAGAGAGAGAGAGAGAGAGAAGAGAGAGAGAGAGAGAGAGAGAGAGAGAGAGGAGAAGAGAGAGAGAGGAGGGGAGGAAAGACAGAAAGGGAAAGAGAGAGAGAGAGAGAGAAGAAGAAAGAGGAAGAGAGAGAAGGAAGAGAGAGGAGAGAGAGAGAGAGAGGAAAGACAGAAAGGGAAGAGAGAGAGAGAGAGAGAGAGAGAGGAAAGACAGAAAGGGAAGAGAGAGAGAGAGAGAGAGAGAGAGAGGAAAGACAGAAGAGGAGAGAGAGAGAGAGAGAGAAGAAGAGAGAGAGGAAAGACAGAAGGGAAGGAGAGAGGGGCAGACAGAGAGAGGAGAGAAGACAGAGAGAGAGGGAGAAAGGGAGAAGGAGGGGGAGGAAGAGAGATGGGTAAGGAGGGGGATAGAGAGAGGGGGTGGAGGGACGATGATTGGTAAGGGGGTGTGGGGAGGAGGTTTATCAGGTGATAGAGACATTCCCGTATCTTCCCCCCCCCTTCCCCCCACAGCCCCGCCCTCCGTGTGACGTTGCATTTGACCTCGTTAAAAACACCCTTCCCCTTCAGGCCCCCACCCCAGCCTACCACTGCCCAGAAGAAAAAAAAATGGAGAAGAGAGAGAGAGAGAGAGAGAGAGAGAGAGAGAGAGAGAGAGAGGAGAGAGACATTTTATTCATAAAGGCCATGAGAGAGAGAGAGAGAGAGAGAGAGAGAGAGAGAGAGAGAGAGAGAGAGAGAGAGAGAATTCGGATATGGATACGGACGAAGAGAGAGAGAGAGAGTGAGAGACAGAGAGACAGAGAGAGAGGAGACAGAGAGAGAGAGAGAAAGGAGTGAGGGGGGGGGGGGGGCACTCAAAGAAAGGAAAATCGACATTTCAGCCCACAGAATTCAGCCCACAGAAGAATTGATCACTGGAAAACATATTAGATTAAAAAAAAAATTCGGACATTACTTTGTGAGAGAGCTGTTGTCTGGAAGAAATGTTGTCTGGAAGAAGAACCGTTGTCTGGAAGAAGAACCGTTGTCAGGAAGAAGAACCGTTGTCTGGAAGAAGAACCGTTGTCTGGAAGAAGAACCGTTGTCTGGAAGAAAAGCTATTGTCTGGGGGAAGAACTCCTGTCTGGATGAAGAGCTGTTGTCTAGAAGAAGACCGCTTGTGTTCAAGCACTAAATGGAAGAGTGGTTCTGTGTGGAGGAGATGCTGGTTTCTGCCTTGCGGCGTCCCTCTGGCTTGCTGTTTTGGGGCATTTACTTCTAATGTCTCGTCAGAATAGGCCCGGATCGGTTGAGCCAGAGCAGGGGACTGGGGTGGGAGGGGAGGGATGTAGCATAATGAACATGATGTGTATATGACACCTCCTCGTTTGGCAATGTTGTCGTCTCGCACAAGTCTTTTCATGGTGACTTGCTGTTTTAACAGTGGTGCTCGCTCTCTCTCTCTCTCTCTCTCTCTCTCTCTCTCTCTCTCTCTCTCTCTCTCTTTCTTTCAGTGTGTGTGTGTGTGTGTGTGTGTGTGTGTGTGTGTGTTGGGGTGGTCTGTGTCTGTGTCTGTGTGTGTGTCTGTGTGTGTGACTGGATGTGTGTGTATGTGTGTGTGAGTGTGTGTGTGTCTGTGTATGTGTGTGTGTGTGTGTGTGTGTGTGTGTGTGTGTGTGCGCGCGCGCGCAGGCGAGAGTACCTGTGTCGCTTCTCTCTTGATCTCTTTTTCCGTTACAAGTGTAGTCTCTTTTTATCCTTAGAATGGCATCTCTTGAAGAAAAATGGTGTCTCCTTTTTTTTAATTGGTGGTGGATTCCGTTTTGAAGATGTCCTGATGGTCATTTTATCTTACCTTACATTCTCTTTTTTTAAATGGATATTTTGTCTTTTTCCAAAGTGTGTGCGTGCGTGCGTGCGTGCGTGCGTGCGTGCGTGCGTGGTTGTGTGTGTGTGTGTGTGTGTGTGTGTGTGTGTGGTGTGTGTGTGTGTTTCAAATGATAGGTCTATATTTTCTTTCTTTAAATGGTGTATTTTTCATCCGAAATAGTTTCGTCTCTATAAATTTCGCTTTATTTTAGATAGTCTGTTTATTAAAAAAAAAAAGGGGGGGGGGGGGGGGGGGGGGGGGGTGAGGAGGGGACTTGAGGTCTTTTCTTTCATAGGTTATGAAGATTGTGTCTTCACTTTTTACAAATATTGTTGTTGTTGGGGTTTTTCCCCTAAGGTGGTATTCCGTTTTATAATGACATTCTCTTTTCAAATGGTACACAAAGAAGACAGCTCAAGAATGATATTCTCTTTTTAAATGGTACACAAAGAAGACAGCTCAAGAATGATATTCTGTTTTCAAATCAAATGGTACACAAAGAAGACAGCTCAAGAATGATATTCTCTTTTTAAATTGTACACAAAGAAGACAGCTCAAGAATGATATTCTGTTTTCAAATGGTTCACAAAGAAGACAGCTCAAGAATGATATTCTCTTTTCAAATTGTACACAAAGAAGACAGTTCACAGAATGATATTCTCTTTTCAAATTGTACACAAAGAAGACAGCTCACAGAATGATATTCTCTTTTCAAATGGTACACAAAGAAGACAGCTCACAGAATGATGTTCTCTTTTCAAATGGTACACAAAGAAGACAGTTCACAGAATGATGTTCTCTTTTCAAATGGTACACAAAGAAGACAGTTCACAGAATGATGTTCTCTTTTCAAATGGTACACAAAGAAGACAGTTCACAGAATGATGTTCTCTTTTCAAATGGTACACAAAGAAGACAGTTCACAGAATGATGTTCTCTTTTCAAATGGTACACAAAGAAGACAGTTCACAGAATGATGTTCTCTTTTCAAATGGTACACAAAGAAGACAGCTCACAGAATGATGTTCTCTTTTCAAATGGTACACAAAGAAGACAGCTCACAGAATGTTTTTCAATGGTACAAGAAGAAGCTACAGAATGATGTTCTTTTTCAAATGGTACACAAAGAAGACAGCTCACAGAATGATGTTCTCTTTTCAAATGGTACGAAAATACAAGAATGATGCTCTCAAATGATTGTGTTCTCTTTTCAAATGGTACACAAAGAAGACAGCTCACAGAATGATGTTCTCTTTTCAAATGGTACACAAGAAGACAGCTCAAGAATTTGCACACAGGACAGTGGAAGTTCTGTCCCTCGTCTCACCACCTCCCCTCCCTCCCTCCCTCCCTCCTCCGAAATGCAAAATAAATCACAAAAAAACACAGAACACACCTAGAAGTGCCATGAAGAATTGAGTTTGGTCACAAATGGCTTCCTCGGGGTTGGCTGTCTCAGGGGAAATCACTCCTAATTTCAGGGAAATCCCGCCGCGCAAAAGAGAGAGAGAGAGAGAGAGAGAGAGAGAGAGAGGAGAGAGAGAGAGAGAGAGAGACAGAGACAGACAGACAGACAGACAGACAGACAGAGAGAGAGAGCCTGCTTCTTTTCCTTTCTAGCCACCGAAGTGGAGAGAGAGAAGCCTTAATCAGGGAAAAAAAAATTCAACCTCTAGTTGTGAACACGACCAGGTAGGGAAAGGATGGGGGAGGGGAGGGCTCTGTGTGTGTGTGTGTGTGTGTGTGTGTGTGTGTGTGTGTGTGTGTTGTGTAGTGAGAGAGAGTGAGAGAGAGAGAGAGAGAGAGAGAGAAGAGAGAGAGAGATGAGTAGGCAGGCAGGCATACAGGCAGGCAGAGATCCTGAGAGGAGAGAGAGAGAGAGAGAGAGAGAGAGAGAGAGAGAGAGAGAGAGAGAGAGTAGACAGACAGACAGACAGACAGACAGACAGACGAGACAGACAGCAGGCAGGCAGGCAGGCAGCAGGCAGGCAGGCAGGCAGGCAGGCAGGCAGACAGGCAGGCAGACAGGCAGACAGACAGAACAGACAGAGAGACAGAGCAGACAGATTAAAGAGGCACAGAGAGAGGCAGAGACAGAGGGGCAGACAGACAGAGAGCGGGTATGTGTGCGTACGTCTGTGTGTGTGTGTGTGTGTGTGTGTGTGTGTGTGTGTGTGTGTGTGTGTGTGTGTGTGTGTGTGGTGTGGCGCGCGCGCGCGCGCGCGTGTGTATGTATGTTTTGCATGTGTATATGTATGTGTGTGTCTGTCTGTCTGTCAGTCTGTCTGTGTGAGGAACGAGGGTACGATTGCAGGTCAGGCGCACGGTGGAAAGCAGAGGGAGGGGGGGGGGGGGGGGTAACAAGAGAAAGAGAGTTGTGGGTCGATCCATTCCTAAATTCCTTTCTCACTGCACTCTCCAACCCCCTCTCCCCTTCACCCTCCCCCCTCTCCTCCCCCACCCCCTCCTTTCAGATCACCCAACGGGGACTGTTCCTCCTGTTCAGCGTGTACTCAAAGCGGGGTGCGCCACTGTGAAGGTGTGAGGTGGGAAGGCAGGCTGGGACCTACTGAATGGGGAGTGGAGAGTCGCCAGCATCAGAGACGCGTGCTTGAGAGAGTGCCGCTGTAATGGGCGGCCCGTACCACTGGAGGGCTGGGTGAATCTCTGAGGCTTGGATGACGCTATGATGTAGTTCAAAGAAACACACAAGTACACATACGCGCGCGCGCACACACACATACGCACGCACGCACACACGTACACAGGCACGCACACTGACAAACACACATACATAGAAATCATATTTACACACATATACAAGTCCCCCCCAATCCTCCTAGCCTTCTTCACCTTAACTTCTTTGCCTAAAAGTTTTTTTCTCTCTCTCTCTCTCTCTCTCTCTCTCTCTCTCTCTCTGCCGACCTGTCTGTCTGTCTGTCTTCTGTCTGTTTCGGTCTCATTGACACACCACACACACACACACACACACACACACACACACACACACTGTGACACACAAACTCTCTCTTTATCTCTCTATCAGCTACAATCAGATACAATCAGCTACAGAACCTAAGAAGGTCAGTGGTGTGCTCAGCAATGACTTTGTCAGACAGACAACATCACCATTATTTATGTAGACTGCACCAGGTGCCTGATGACCTCACACTCCTCAGTGTCCCATGTCAGACAGACAACATCACCATTAGTTATGTAGGACTGCACCAGGTGCCTGATGACCTCACACTCCTCGGTGTCCCACTGCGTACAGTCCCTGCCCTGGCACAAAAAGGTACCAGGCTCTAAACTGGATTTAAAATACAAACTTTGAGTAATACGTTGAGACGTGGGTTGGCAAAAGTACAGGCGTCTTACTGTTTTTGCGGAAGAGTTTTGTACTTCAGATATCCACTGGGATGAAGAAGGAAGGATTTGTTCGTGCTCGTCAAAATCGGGGGTTTCGAGCTTGACGGAGTCGTCGACGATAGCAGAATAGCAATACAGAAGCACATTGCGCCATATAAGAAGTTCTAAATTGCCACACCAAAATCACTTTTGGATTGATCAAGAGTTGGGTTTTTTTTTTTTGCTGATTCCATATCATGGGCCTATTGCTGCATGTCCCAGAGATGAGCTATGTTCGTCACTATAACAGAACGCACACACACAAAACCAATTCATGGTCACACCAGTAAAAACAACTCACATCAAATCATTGCAGTGCTGACTTCGGGGATTTGTGTGTGTGTGTGTGTGTGTGTGTGTGTTTGCAACTGCTGTGTAGAGAGAGACTGTCTCGAGGTGAAAGCCCTTTGCGTGCGGCTGGGCTATGAACATCTCTCTCTCTCTCTCTCTCTCTCTCTCTCGTCCACCCTCCCCTGCTGATATACTCGTGGCGTAATTATACAAGGCATTTAGCACTGTTTTTTTTTACGTTTGTAAAAGAAATGCCTTTTGAAATAATTGGGAATGGAAGATGTTGCAGTGGTTACACCTGACGTGATTGAATTGATTATTATTTTGGCTGTACGCTGACCATATTGTTTTACTCTCAGAAACCCCAACTGGCCTCCAGACACAAATGAATGACCTTCACAGTACAGCTTCCAGACTTCGGCTGTGAGTCAGTATGAAAAATAGTAATATTGTTGTGTTTAGGAAGGGTGGGTAGCTTCCAGCGAGAGAGAGAGAGAGAGAGAGAGAGAGAGAGAGAGAGAGAGACGTTTTTTTTTAATGGAGAGATGATGTCTGACGTTGTCTATTACAAATCCCTTGGAGTATGTTTCTCCACTTGTCTTAGTTTTACAACGTCATGCCAGAATATTGCAAGTAAAGCAAAAGCATGCCTTTTTGCGTGTCCTTCAAAATATGCGTAAGCTCAAGAATAATTCGTGATTGATTTTCCTTCCAACTGGTTGATGCACAGGTCCAGACGGTTGCCCAATACGGGGCTGAGTTATGGGGTTAGTTTCAGAGTGAGCTGACTGCAGGCGGAAATTGAAACACACTTCAAAGAAGATTTACGGTTGCGCCGAACGAAAGAGACAAAATACAAGACAAAACACCACGCGTTTCGACATCTGTGGTCCTTTTCCGGCAAGACAAACAACATTCAAGACAGTGAAAACGAAGAACGAACAATCACTCCTGTCCTCAAACTGGGTGTAAAATGGATATGTGGTTTAGATGAAGGGTCTACATATCTTAAAAAAAATCTGTTTGCCTATGAGAAATTTTAAGGGTCAGTCTACGGCGAAAGGTGTCAATATCCTATGTATATAACCTCGTTTATACCAGGCATCAGATGCTGGTTCAAATTCCGCGTACGAACGAAAACAGACTGTCGCCCAAGACTCATAAGATGCTACTGGATTTAGAAGTGCGTGGAAAGAAATCGTGGATTTAAGTCGAATTCAGAATTGTGAAAACTTTATTTTTATCTGACATGGATAGACGTATTAAATGTTGCATAACGAGATTTAGATTCGGAATGTGAGACGTTACAGTATATCGTTCTCGACATGCAGAGGTGACTGACCTCATTTGCATGTTTTGACCTTTGTGTATGAATGACATAGAAGATGAACGGCACATTCTTTCCTCTTGCCATGCTTTTCTAGATTGGCGGCAAGGTTATATGCCATGCACATTCTATAAAATGCATGTTTGTTCCCTACGTCTGTGCTTATGGCAATTCAGAATGAAACAACGTTGAGGAACAACTGTTTTTATACAAAGCATTTAAACGGCGATCTATTGCTCTACACTGACAACAAAAGGTAAAGGAAACATAGAGTGGAGGACACAAAATGTCGATGTATAGCCGTTGGTTTACCGTTGCTGTCTGTGTTTGATTTTGTTACGCTGTTCTACGAATATGCGTGATCCATATGTTTATAATGTTGTTCTCCTATCCAGAAAAGGCCATGGCATAATCGAATAAACCATCAATTCTCTCTCTCTCTCTCTCTCTCTCTCTCTCTTACACACACACACACACACACACACACACACACACACACACACACACACACACACACACGCACGCACGCAGGCACACACACACACACACACACACACACACACACACACACACACACACACACACAAGAGCATACGCACACGAGTAGTTGTACAGCAAGGCATTTAAAATCACATACCTCCACATGAATACATGAATTTCCACGTCAGCAGAATTGCTTCGTTTTCTGCATCGAACCTCAAAACCCAGTGATATTCTATGGCAGCAGGGTTGGTGTTAGTGGTGGAAGATAAAGTGTCCGTGATGGCAAGGGTTGGAGAATCAAAATGGCCCGTCTTACTTCAGACACGGACAAACTCAGAAACACCCCAAGTTTGGGGAAGCCCTAGCTTGAAGTTGTGGCATTGATTTAGGGAGGAAGGGCGGAAAGCAGTGGTGGTTTTCTCGTAAATCTGCGATTTCCATTTAAGGGGGTGGAGAGCGGGGCCGTTAGGTCTGGCCGTGAAGTGTGAGCCGTCATTCGTAACGTTACGCTCAGCTGTGTGCAGAACGAGGTCTGCTTTAATTGTCTGTTGCTGGAAGACATGATTTTTATTGACTTTGTGTCAGATCAGGTTGTAACTCTGCCTTGTGGGCTACAATTGCATGTTCTCCCAAGCGGTTTGAGGGGGAGGTGGGTGGTAGGGATGTGAGGGTTGATGATTTCATAATGAATCGAGTTGATATGTTTGTTATGGTATGTTTCATTTAAGCTGTTTGTTTTATTTTGGTTTGGTTTTTTACTCACTCACACATTCGTGTTCTTTGTTTGTTCGTTTATTTTCAACATGGGTAAACTGTGCATTGGGAAATAGGAGGATTTATCGTTAAGATACATATCGATATTGATAGTGTTTTTTGTCCAAAGTTCAGACTGTTATAGATACAGGATATACTATGTGTCCTTTGGAAGTTGAAGGGGAATGATAACAATTGGACCTGTATTGTCATTGAATTTTGTAGACATCAAGTCAGACTTTAAAAAATGCACGGTCAGTTGTATATAACCAAGAGAATTTCCAAAAATACATAAGAAGTAAATATTAGCAGCCGTTGCATAAATACACACGTTCGTATGGACACATAAAATAATAATGAAAAAAAAAACACTATTTGGGTTTACTTTAGTCCTGTGGACAGAAATAAGCAGACTCTCACTCTCCCTCCCTCCCTCCCTCCCTCTCTCTCTCTCTCTCTCTCTCTCTCTCTCTCTCTCTCTCTCTCTCTCAACCAATATGAAATTTGCTCAATGTAGAATGGAGATTGCAGTTTAGCTTTAAAAGAAGAAAAAGGACATTATCGTTTTCAACGACAGAATGCAGTGAAGTTTAACTGGTGATGCCAATGGGGTTGGTGATGGTGATGAAGAAAATAACACTGTTTGAAATGGGAAGAGGTGACGCGGTCTACTGGCAAAGGCAGTTAAAGTGACAGGGGAAATAACACCGTTTCACATGGGAGGAGACAAGACGGTGTGTTTGGCAAAGGCAGTTAAAGTGATAGAGGAAATAACACTGTCTCACATGGAAGGAGACAAGACGGTGTGTTTGGCAAAGGCAGTTTAAAGAAAAACGAAACGGATCACCCGGCTTCAGACATGGAATGGCCCAAACATTTCCAGTATCGGGAGAGGTAGGAGGATTGGGGAGGGGAGGGGGGGGGGGGGGGGCGTGGTTCAGAATAATGGCATTGATTTCTGTGAAGAAAGAAGGACGAAATCAATGGTTGTCTTCTCGTAAATTTGCGGTTTCCATTAACAGATGGAGGGCGAGAAGGGGGGGGGGGGGGGGGGGGGGCGAGGGGGGGGGGGGGGGGGCGGGTGCTGAAAAAAAGACAGTTAGGGTTGAGCGTTAAGTGTTAGTCCTGATTGAAAACATTACGCTAAGCTGTCTGTGAAAGACGGATCGCGTTTATCGTCTGATCTGATTGTGAGATTTGATTGTAGTATGCTCTGTTTGATACTGTGCACGTGGTTTGACGGCTAGTAGAGAGGACACGCATCTGTTGTTGTTTTTTTTTGTCTAGTTGTAAAAAACAGTGAACATTGCCTGCCTGTCTGTCTGTGCGTCTATCTGCTTCTCTGTCTGTCTGTATATCTGTTTGTGTGTCTGTCGCTGTCTCGCTGTCTGCCTCTCTGTCTTTGTCTGTCTGACTGTCTTTGTCTGTCTGTCTGTCTCTCTCTCTCTGTCTCTCTCACTCACTCACTCACTCTCTCTCTCTCTCTCTCTCTCTCTCTCTCTCTCTCTCTCTCTCTCTCTCTCTCCCCCCATAAAATCACATTGGCCTAGTTTAAAACGAAGATTGTAATTGAGCCTTAAAAGTATAAAAAAAGAGACGTCTTCCTTTTTTAAACACAGAATGTAAGGAAGTTTTATTTCTGATCTTAATGGAGTTGATGATGATAATGCAGAAAATAACACTGTCTCACATGGGAGGAGACAACACGGTCTGTTGGCGAAGGCAGTTAAAGTGATAGTGGAAATAACACTCTCTCACATGGGAGGAGACAACACGGTCTGTTGGCGAAGGCAGTTAAAGTGATAGTGGAAATAACACTGCTTCACATGGGAGGAGACAACACGGTCTGTTGGCGAAGGCAGTTAAAGTGATAGTGGAAATAACACTGTCTCACATGGGAGGAACTAACATGCTCTGTTGGCGAAGGCAGTTAAAGTGATAGAGGAAATAACACTGTTTCACACGGGAGGAGACAACACAGTCTGTTTGGCGAAGGCAGTTAAAGTGATAGGGGAAATAACACTGTCTCACATAGGAGGAGACAACACGGTGTGTTTGGCAAAGGCAGTTAAAGTGATAGTGGAAATAACACTGTCTCACATAGGAGGAGACAACACGGTGTGTTTGGCGAAGGCAGTTAAAGTGATAGGGGAAATAACACTGTCTCACATAGGAGGAGACAACACAGTCTGTTGGCGAAGGCAGTTAAAGTGATAGGGGAAATAACACTGTCTCACATAGGAGACAACACGGTGTGTTTGGCAAAGGCAGTTAAAGTGATAGAGGAAATAACACTGTCTCACATGGGAGGAGACAATACGGTCTGTTGGCGAAGGCAGTTAAAGTGATAGTGGAAATAACACTGTCTCACATGGGAGGAGACAACACGGTCTGTTGGCAAAGGCAGTTAAAGTGATAGAGGAAATAACACTGTCTCACATGGGAGGAGACAACACGGTCTGTTGGCAAAGGCAGTTAAAGTGATAGTGGAAATAACACTGTCTCACATGGGAGGAGACAACACGGTCTGTTGGCGAAGGCAGTTAAAGTGATAGTGGAAATAACACTGTCTCACATGGGAGGAACTAACATGGTCTGTTGGCGAAGGCAGTTAAAGTGATAGTGGGAATAACACTGTTCCACATGGGAGGAGACAACACGGTCTGTTGGCAAAGGCAGTTAAAGTGATAGGGGAAATAGCACTGTCTCACATGGGAGGAGACAACACGGTCTGTTGGCGAAGGCAGTTAAAGTGATAGGGGAAATAGCACTGTCTCACATGGGAGGAGACAACACGGTCTGTTGGCGAAGGCAGTTAAAGTGATAGGGGAAATAGCACTGTCTCACATGGGAGGAGACAACACGGTCTGTTGGCGAAGGCAGTTAAAGTGATAGTGGGAATAACACTGTTCCACATGGGAGGAGACAACACGGTGTGTTTGGCAAAGGCAGTTAAAGTGATAGGGGAAATAGCACTGTCTCACATGGGAGGAGACAACACGGTCTGTTGGCGAAGGCAGTTAAAGAAAAGCGAAATGGCTCACCCTGCTTTTAACATGAAGAGGACGAAACGCCCCCAGTTTCGGGGGAGGTAGAAGGGGAGGGGGGGGGGGGGGGGGCGGGGAGGGGAGGGGGGGGGGGGCGTGGTTCGGAACAGTGGTATGTATTGACTTCTCTTAGGAAAGAGGGACCAAATCAATGGTTGTCTCCTCGTAAATTTGCGGTTTCCATTACAGGGGGTGGAGAGAAAAACCCGTTAGGGGTGAGCGGTAAGTATCGGTGCTGACTGAAGACATTACGCTAAGCTGTCTTTGAGAGAAGAATTGCTTTTATCGTCTGTCCAATTTCAGAAACTTTACGTCAGACCTGATTTTCAGCATGCTGTGTTTGGCACTGTACCCGTGATTTGACCGCAAGGAGAGAAGACACATATCTGTTGGCTTTTTGTTTGGCACTGTACCCGTGATTTGACCGCAAGGAAGGAAGGCACATATCTGTTGGCTTTTTGTTTATTGGCCGAAAAACACATAGTAGACACTGCCTGTCTGTCTGTATACCTGTGTGTGTGTGTAACTGTCTGTCTGTGTAACTGTCTATCTGTCTGTATACCTGTCTGTCTGTGTGTGTAACTGTCTGTCTGTGTGTGTAACTTCTGTCTGTCAGTCTGTCTGCCTGTCTGTCTCTGTCTCCTTCTCTCTGTCTCTCTCTCTCTGTCTCTCTCTCTCTGTCTCTCTGTCTGTCTGTCCGTTCTCTCTCTCTCTCTCTCTCTCTCCTCTCTCTCTCTCTCTCTCTCTCTCTTCTCTCTCAAACACAGATTGCTGTGCGCCAAGTCACACTCTCGCATGGAGATTGGAATTCAGTTGTCTGAAAAGTATGTCATCGTTTTAAACCACAGGAACTCGTTAAATGTAACCGGTGATGACAGTGGGGCTGCGATGTTGATGCAGAAGATAACAGTGCCTGAAATGGGAGGAGATAACTCTGCGATGGGAGGAGAGAGTTAAACAAAACGATACGTTCTGCTACAGTCCAGCAGTGGCACAGGCTTCCAGAGTGGACGTGGAGCTCTAGACTGGAACTGTCACATTGATTTTACTGAGGGGAGAAGGATGGAATCAATGGTCGTGTCCTCGTCAATTCGCGATTTCCATTTAATGGGGACGAGAGCAGGACCGTTAGGTCTGAGTGTGAAATGTTGGTCCTGATTGAAAACATGACGTCAGGCTGTCTGTACAGCAGAACCGTTAGGTCTGAGTGTGAAATGTTGGTCCTGATTGAAAACATGACGTCAGGCTGTCTGTACAGCAGGACCGTTAGGTCTGAGTGTGAAATGTTGGTCCTGATTGAAAACATGACGTCAGGCTGTCTGTGAAAGGACCGCTTTTATTGCCGGTGTAACACCCCAGATTGCCCCCATCCCAGAATGCCCCCCGGGGGACGTTTCAGTATCCCAGAATGCCCCCAGGGGACTTTTCAGTATCCCAGAATGCCCCCCGGGGACGTTTCAGTATACCAGAATGTCCCCCGGGGGACATGTTGGGTATGCTAGAATGTCCGCCGGGGGGCATGTTGGGTATGCTGACACGTCCCCCTGGGGGACAGTCTAAAATGTCCCCCCCCCCCCCCATATCTATTATGCCCCCATGAGGACAAATATATTTTCATCCCAGAATGCCCCCCACCCAATTCTCTCTCTCTGTCTCTGTCTGTCTCTGTCTGTCTGTCTATCTGTCTGTCTGTCTCTTTCTCCCTCTGTCTCTTTCTCCCTCTGCGACATCTTAAAACACTGATTCTTGTTTACCTAACCTAGAAACAGACGAAGACAGAGGCAGAGGCAGGGAGAGAGAAATAAACAGACAGACAGAAAGAAAGAAAGAAAGACAGAGACAGGGACAAGGACAGAGAAAGAGAGAGAGAGCGCGAGGGGAAAGGGAGGGAGGGAGGGAGAGAGACAGACAGACAGACAGAGTCGGAGAGAGAGACAGATAGACAGAGACAGAGACAGACAGACAGAGACAGGGAGAGAGAGTTTATATCACACCAGTACAAGACTTTTTTCATCCATAGCCTATTTATTTTACACTTTGTGTACAAAAATTATAATTGTCTGAACTGCTTAAAAAAAAAAGAAGTCTATTTGATCAGTCTTCTTTGATGGTTTTTGCACCATAAAAACAAAAGTCCAAGTGATGAAAGTATATTTTACTTTAAAAATTCACAATAAAAGAATCAAGAATAAATTCAAGAAAGAAAGAAACAGAAGAACAAAAAAAGAACAGACCAAAATGCGTTAAAATCTAATCAAGATCTTTGAAGAATTTTTCTTCTAAACTAATCCTAATTCTTGTTAGATCGACACTCTGTTGATACCCAACGAATACACAAAAATTATAATAACTAATCATGCTGGAATCATTATTGAGATACAATTGCTTTTTGCACTATACATACGTTTAGATTGTCACTGCGTTGGATTCTTGTGTGTGTGTGTGTGTTGTGTGTGTGTTTTCCGGAGGTGACTCTTCATGGCAAGTGTCAACTTGCTTTAAATGGAGACATTGTTTCTTTAAAAAGTAGCAACTGGATGAATGCTAATCAACGGAACATGGTAAGCGTGACGCGTGTCAACAAGTGTCAGAACACAGAAATACGTCACACCTGCTTGTTAGTCCAGGCGATATTTAGGGGTACCTTGTTCTGTGTTATATATTACGGTTTTTTGTTGATCTAACATGATTTTGGGGAGCTGAATCTAAATCCGTTGGAGGCCACTTCGTAAATGTTGGGCATTTTGAGTTATTGCGTAAAATCCAAGATGGCCGCCACCAGATTTGTAAACTGCAAATATAGAGGACAAGTGATGCCTGATTGTGATTATTTTATACTGAATTTTGGTCTCAATCAAGAAAATTATTCAGTTAACCAGAATGATTCATAGTATCTAAATTTTTATCCAATTTCAGTATGTTTTATCCGATTTTCGCTTTTTCAAAATGGCTGCCATTGGAAGAAAACAGTGCCTTTCTTTATTATAATCGGCATGCAATATCAAATCAGTGAAGCCGACAATCTAAATGGAAAAGAACTGCTAAAAGGGAATAGCAAGCCTTCTGTCCTTCCAAAATTGTAACATCAAATAACCAATGGTTGCATGCGTAGAATAATCAAATACATACATGTACAAAGTTGATTCGTGTCCAACAGGATCTAGCCTCAAAACGTATAGTAATAACAGTCGTAGTGAACTATTTCTTACAAGTACTGTCTTATCAGACAGAGTGAATGAGCAGCGGAAACTTTAGAATCTACAATATCAATGGTCAGTCATATTTTCGCTTACACGCATTATTACAGACGCGCATGCATCCCTTTACAGAGAATATACTCAGACACATACACGCACGCATACACTTGAGCACGCACGCGCGCGCATAACACACACACACACACACACACACACACACACACACACACACACACACACACACACGCACGCACGCACGCACGCGCGCACGCACGCACATACACACACTCTCTCTCTCTTTAATAGATAGAGGGAGGGAGAGAGACAGATAGACAGAGACCAAAAGAGAGAGGGAGAGAGAGAGAGAGGGGGGAGAGGGAGGGAGAGATGGGAGAGAAAGAGAGCGACAGAGAGAGAGACTTACACTAAGTGGGGGGGGGGGGGGGGGCATTCTGGGATGACAGTGATTGTCAACCATGGGGGGACATAACAGGTATGGGGGGGGGGGGGGGGACATTCTGGAATGCCTCCCAGGGGGACGCATCAGTATACCCAAGACGTCCCCCGGGGGGCATTCTGGGATGGGGGGCAATCTGGGGTGTTACACCGGTTGTGGGAAAATGACTTTTATTGACTTTGTATTGAATCTGTTGTAGAAAAAAGTTTTTTTTTTCAGTCACACACCGGGAGAAAATTGTACAAACTCAGATCTGTAGGGGACCCAATGTTTCAAAGCATAAGAGCCGAAGTCATCAGTCCTGTCTTTTGGTGTCTGTACCGGTGATACGACCACAGCTAGACTGGACACACGTCTGTTGGCTTTCTTCCAGTTCTGAACATGGTCAGTAGATGTAGTCACTGCCTGTCGGTCTGTCTGTCAGTTGTGTGTGTGTGTGTGTGTGTGTGTGTGTGTGTGTGTGTGTTGTGTGTGTGTGTGCGTGCGTGCGTGCGTGCGTGCTGTGTGTGTGTGTGTGTGTGTGTGTGTGTGTGTTTGAGAGAGAGAGAGAGAGAGAGAGAGAGAGAGAGAGAGAGAGAGAGAGAGAAGAGAGATAGTTTGCCCTTGTCTAAGGAGTGACCCAGACATTCGGACTTCAGGGGGAGGTCTGATGAGGAATTGTGGCATTGATTTCGCTGAGGAGAGAAGGGCGGATTCACTGGTCGTCACCTCGTAAATTGGCGGTTTCCATTCAAGGAGGACGAGAGCAGGACCGTTGGGTCTGAGTATGGAGTGTTGGTCCTGATTGAAAACATTACTGTGAGCTGTCTGTGAAAGGAAATCTGTTTGTTTGTCCGGTGCTGGAAAACGGCTTTACCGACTGTGTGTCCGGAAAGGTGATAAAGATGTCTGGTTGGGTACACAATGCTTTCTAACCCATGGGGTGAACAGGAGATAGATCTCATCGTGCATTTCGTTTTCGGCATTTCATTTCACTATGTTTTATTTATTTATTTTATTTTATTTTTTTGTTATCATTTTGATCTGAAAAAATGTTTAAGGTGTGTGAAAATGCCCAGAATTGACTTTAACATGTTATTTACCTAGTATTTTAACTTGTAGATAGTTCTAATGTTGACATATTTACAGGTCCGGTAAATTGAGGTTTCAGTTTTTAAGTGGGCTGTAAACAAGATTAGTTTTACTTTCATTCATTTACTTCTCTTTCATTCCAGCTTAGGCTTTGTCCACCTGCATGTTTGCAGAAGTTTATCTTTTGAAACATTTCTCATTCATTTTGGTGTTAAACCACACTTTTGGAGAAACGTACTAACTATGATTCATAGAGGTTTAAAATGTCCAAACTTAAGCATAAGGTTTGTTGTTAACAGTGCTCTGTTTGCTACCTATACCAGTGACTCAATCTCAGCTAGGCAAGGCACGCTTTTTCGGCTTTTTCCTTGGTTGTGAACATGGACGATGGACATAGTCACTGCCTATCTGTCCCACTGTAATCTGTCTGTCTTTCTGTCTGTCTGTCTGTCTGTCCGTCCATCCGTCCATCCATCTCTCTGTCTGTCTCTCTCTCTCTGTCTCTCTCTGCCTGCCTGTCTGTCTGCCTGTCTGTCTGTTTCTCTCTCTCTCTCTCTCTCTCTCTCTCTCTCTCTCTCTCTCTCTCTCTCTCTCTCTCTCTCTCTCTCTTTCAAAGACAGAATTCCAATGCTTCAGTTCTCTCTAGCGTGGAGAATGAAATTTGCGCCAGAAAAAGAGTGACTTCATTTTCTTTTCATCAAAACTGAAGGATGTGGTAATGTTAGTACTGATGATGGTAAGTAGGATGTGGTAATGTTAGTACTGATGATGGTAAGTAGGATGTGGTAATGTTAGTACTGATGATGGTAAGTAGGATGTGGTAATGTTAGTACTGATGATGGTAAGTGGGTCTGGTGATGGTGATGTTGGAGAACATAACAGTGTCTCGAATAGGAGAAGATGAATTTGCCTAAGATGTGTGGAAAGTGTAAAGAAACAACGTTAAGATGGACCATCCTACAAAAGACAAAGAGCGATCCAGACACCGGGATTGGAGGGAGGGGGGGGGGGGGGTGGTCCTGGTTTGAATTTTGGCATTGATTTCTCTGAGGAAAGATCATTGGTATCTATGGTCGTCTCCTCGTAAGTTTATGGTTTCTGTTTAAGAAGGACGGAGGCAGGGCCCTTCGATCTGATTGTTCAGTGTTGGTCCTGATTGAGAACATTACGCTAAGCTGTCTTTGACGGAAGATCGGCTTTGTTTGCTTTCTGATAACTCGCGTGTATCGACTTTGTGTCAGAGAGGGTTATAAGTGTGTCTGGCAGGCCAGACGTGATTTTTTTTCCCCAGGGATGAGCTGGAGATAAATTGGGTCGTTCGTTGGGTTTGGGTAGTATTCCACTTCACTTTCTTTTATCATTGTTTTCATTTGACCGGATCATGAATAAAAAGAAAGTGTAGGATTGGTCTTTGTTTCCAGTATTTATTTGGTTTTCTTCTCCTTACTAACATGCTGATAATTCTAATGCTGACGTGTTTTGGGTATGGTGATTATGGTTCAGTGTTCAGCTGGCCTATGGACAATCTGACGTGACTTTCATTATTCATTTACTGTTATGTATGGGCTACATTCTAGATTAAATTCTTTTTATTAACTCTTTGCTACGTCATTACTATAATGATAGAAGAATTGTTAACCTAGACGGTTATAAGTGTCTAGAACCGATTTCTAAAGATTTGTTTTACTCTGTATTTTAACTTGTGCATAGTTCGGGTGTTTACATATTTACATGTAGGATGATTTATATGTTCCGTATTTGCCTTGACAATACACAACATGAACTTGATTTCACTCGATTACTCTTTTTTTATCCTGGATTAGGCTCTGTCCTTTGTACTTTCGGGAGAATTGATGTTCTGAATATATTTACTTATAATTTCTTAGCTGCACTTTCAGAAAAGCGTGGGCTAACTATCATTTGTAGAGATGAAAAAGGTCCATGTTTTCATACCTATGAGATCTCATGTTAACAGTGCTCTTTTACGGTCAGACAGGGCGTGCATCTGAATATTATGTGTGTTTATTTCTTCCAAGTTTAGAAAAATAGACAGTGGATATAGTCGCTGCATGTCTGTGTGTCTGTCTGTCTGTCACTCTCTCTGTGTCTCTGTCTGTCTGTCCCTCTCCCTCTGTCTATCTCTCTTTCTCTGTCTCTCTCTCTCATGAACACATCTCTCTCTCTCTGTTATGAACACAGGATGCCAGTGCCCTGGCTCACTTCAGCATGTGTATTGAAATCTTGCATCAGGAAAAGGATGTCTTCGTTTTATTGAATGAAACCACAGGTTCTGTTGAGGTTGAAGTGATGATGATAGTGGGGCTGGCGATGCTGATGGAAAAGACTATGTAGTCTGTCATAGGAGATAACAATACCTGGAGAAGAGGTTGAAAGAAGGCGAAGTGGCCCACCTTGTTTTACCGACAAACAGCGACCCAGACACCCTGAGATTAGGGGGTAGCCCTGGTTTAAAATGGTGGTATTGATTTTTCTGAGCAGGTTGGGATCAGTGGTCGTGACGTCGTGATTTGTGAATTCCATTTAAGGGGAACCAGAGCTGCTTGATCGTTGAGACCGAGTGTTAGATGTCGGTCCTGATTAACAAGATTACTTTAGGCTGTCTGTGAAAGGGGGTCTGCTCCAATTGTCTGTTGCTGAAAACTCACTTGTATTGATTTTGTGCCGGAAAACTCACTTGTACTGATTGTGTGCCGGAAAACTCACTTGTATTGATTTTGTGCCGGAAAACTCACTTGTACTGATTGTGTGCCGGAAAACTCACTTGTACTGATTGTGTGCCGGAAAACTCACTTGTACTGATTGTGTGCGAAACTCACTTGTATGATTGTGTGCCGGAAAACTCACTTGTACTGATTGTGTGCCGGAAAACTCACTTGTACTGATTGTGTGCCGGAAAACTCACTTGTACTGATTGTGTGCCAAACAGTTTTATAACTATATGTGGTTGGTCACACTTTTTTCCTAAGGGGATGAAACTAACGGTGTATATGGTTGTGGGCTTTGCTTTTCTTCTTTCCATTTTCTTTCATTACTTTTTGACATTTTCAATTTCGATTGTGAAAAAACATTGTAGACTGAAATTAGCTTCCAAAAGTAACTTTTTTATCATTTCTATCTGGCATTTTAACATTCACGAAGTTCTGATGTTAATACATTTTCGGGTCTGGCAGTTATGGGTTTCTGTGTTTTGCGGGATTACAAACAACAGGACATTTGCTCGTTAATTCCCCTTCGTTTTAATCCTGGATTAGACTTTGTACGTTTGGCCAAAATCATATCTTGAATAAATCTTTTTTTCTGAAATTACTCTTTTGGAGAAACGTACAAACTCCAGTTTGTGGAGAGTTCAGTTTTCAAAGTGTAAACTAGAGATCAGGCTAGTTTCAAAACAAGGTGACTGAGGGCGGAAAATGAAGCAAAATTTAGGAAGAGAAGGGGTTAGATATCGCCAAGGACACAGACAAACAGAGTACAGGACAAAACACAATGCAGTTCAACCTCTTGGGTCTTCTTAAGGCAACAACAAGCGTTATTTGTTTTCGCCTGAAGAAGACCCAAGAGATCGACATGCATTGTGTTTTGTCCTGTACTCTGTCTGTGTCCTTGGCGGTAACTAATCCCTTCTGTTTCTAATGATCTGGCGTCAGCATGGCTGTGTTTGGTGCCTGTGCCGGTGATACCACCACAGGTAGAAAGCACTTATCTGTTGGCTTTTTAAAATTGTGTTGTTGTAAAGACGGACAGTAGACATAATTACTGCTTGCCTGTCAGTCTGGACTTCTCTCTCTCTCTCTCTCTCTCTCTCTCTCTCTCTCTCTTCTCTCTCTCTCTCTCTCTCTTTTGATGCCCAAATTCAACCGATTGTTCAATATGGTGCAGAGATATGGGGTCTTGAAAATGCAGCTCTTTATCCTGAAAAATTACACATGTTCGCACTTAAAAGGTTTTTAGGAGTGGAAATGAGAACACCAAATGACCTCATCTATGGGGAGACGAACAGGTATCCTATATATATATCAATTCAGTTGTGCAGTGTATGAGATACTGGTTAAAATTAACACGACTAGAAGAGAGTAGATTACCACGGAAAGCCTACAGGATGTTATTTGATTTAGATGTACAGAATAAAAGAAATTGGGTCTCAAATGTTAGATGCAAATTATATGCGTATGGTTTTGGTTATGTATGGGAGAACCAAGGTGTTGAAGAAATACGTCAATTTTTGTATCATTTTAAAGACAGATTGATATTGTGTAGGTGGCAAGAATGGGATTTCCATGTGAATAACAGTGAACGGTTTAAAGTGTATAGAACATTTTGTTCTGTAAACGATGATAAAATCTATTTGAAGTTGAATTTAGACAGGCATTTAAAATTTGTATTGACAAGGTTTAGACTTGGCGTGTCTGAAATT
>CM065727.1:74393412-74405912 GCA_033310375.1 Conus canariensis | reverse complement strand
ACGCTTTAAGGAGGAAGGCGCAGAGGCAGGCAGAGAAAGAGCTGGTCGGAGAACGTGATGGAATGGACAAGCCTCAGGCTGCCAGAACTCCTGCGAGAAGCAGAGGACAGGCCGCGATGGAGGAGATCGACGGAGTCGTCGCTCATGTCTCCCTGTGACTCTTTAGTCGTGGAGATGAGATGAGATGAAGCGGGGGAAATCTTCTGCGTACGCAGGCTGATACACCTGCGGACACTCCCTGTGTGGACAGACAAGTATTAATCCCATCTACCCAACAAAGGGAGTGGAGTTTTGTGTGTATGACCATTTTTTATCCCGCCATTGAATAGGTCAGTTGGTAGAGCGCCTGACTCGTAATCTTGGTGATCCTGGGGTTGCGGGTTCGAATCTCCGCCGGGGCGTTTCGGTACAGGGGGATTTTTTCCCTCGGAGTTAACATTAGTTCTGACTCCATTTCCCATACAGTCCTTCGAATGAGACTATAAACCGAGGTTCCGTGTGTGAACGCACGCATAATATCTTGCACACACGTAAAATCCCATCACCAACTTTCGGAAGAGTAGGCCAGTTTGGCCGTTGGTATGGATGACACGTTACACACAGCATGCACCCTGCGTAAGAAATGGAAAGAATGAAGGAAGTAAAGAAACTGAGTAAACGATATTGAACGATATTGACTGGATGACACGGGAAACGACTGAATGAAGCGCCAGCTGGCAGCTCTTCAGTCGGCACTACCCAGGTAGGCAGCCGTTGTGTAAGCGTGTGTTGATTGTAAAGCGCTTAGAGCTTGGTCTCTAGCCGAGAATAGGCGCTATATAAGTATTCATTATTATTATTTATTATTATTATTAAGGCAGCCATACTCCATCTTCGGGGAAGATGCATGCTATGTGTAACGTGTCATCCATACCAACGGCCAAACTGGCCTTCTCTTTGTGTGACGTTTGTGTGTATGTCTATGTCTATATGTGTGTCTGCGTGCGTGTGTGTATGGCATATGCCAATGTGTGTGTGTGTGTGTGTGTGTGTGTGTGTGTGTGTGTGTGTGTGTGTGTGTGTGTGTCTGCATGCCAGCCTACCTGTATGTCGGTCTGTCTGTCAGTTTCTCTGTCTGTGTCTGCGCCTATATGCGGTATGTGTTTATGGGAATCTTATATTGTCTCAGAGTTGTCTCAGTTAATGCATTTTTCGCCATCAGACAGACAGACCGACAGACCGACAGACCTACAGACAGTGAGTAAGTTAGATTACCAAACACCCGATATGTTCATAGCTCCGTAATAAAGCCCTGGCCGCCGTGATGCCCTTTCCTTGTTCTGACAGCTGTACACAGGATCAGGGAGTCGGCGTGCAACGAGAGAATGTCCGTGATCATAAGAACAACAGGCTACACTGTGGCACATGGGGGGGGGGGGGGGGGATTACAGAATGTCGGTGATCATAAGAACAACAGGCTACACTGTGGTACATAGGGCGGGGTTACAGAATGTCCGTGATCATAAGAACAACAGGCTACACTGTGGCACATGGGGGGGGGGGGGGGATTACAGAATGTCGGTGATCATAAGAACACAGGCTACACTGTGGCACATAGGGCGGGGATCACAGAATGTCGGTGATCATAAAGACAACAGGCTACACTGTGGCACATAGGGCGGGGATCACAGAATGTCGGTGATCATATGAACAACAGGCTACACTGTGGCACATAGGGCGGGGATCACAGAATGTCGGTGATCATAAGAACAACAGGCTACACTGTGGTACATAGGGCGGGGGTTACAGAATGTCCGTTATCATAAGAACAACAGGCTACACTGTGGTACATAGGGCGGGGGTTACAGAATGTCGGTGATCATAAGAACAACAGGCTACACTGTGGCACATAGGGCGGGGGTTACAGAATGTCCATAGTCATAAGAACAACAGGCTACACTGTGGCACATAGGGCGGGGATCACAGAATGTCGGTGATCATAAGAACAACAGGCTACACTGTGGCACATGGGGGGGGGGGGGGTTACAGAATGTCCGTGATCATAAGAACAACAGGCAACACTGTGGCACATAGGGCGGGGATCACAGAATGTCGGTGATCATAAGAACAACAGGCTACACTGTGGTACATAGGGCGGGGATCACAGAATGTCGGTGATCATAAGAACAACAGGCTACACTGTGGCACATAGGGCGGGGGTTACAGAATGTCCATAGTCATAAGAACAACAGGCTACACTGTGGCACATAGGGCGGGGATCACAGAATGTCGGTGATCATATGAACAACAGGCTACACTGTGGCACATAGGGCGGGGATCACAGAATGTCGGTGATCATATGAACAACAGGCTACACTGTGGCACATAGGGCGGGGATCACAGAATGTCGGTGATCATAAGAACATCAGGCTACACTGTGGTACATAGGGCGGGGGTTACAGAATGTCCGTGATCATAAGAACAACAGGCTACACTGTGGTACATAGGGCGGGGGTTACAGAATGTCGGTGATCATAAGAACAACAGGCTACACTGTGGCACATAGGGCGGGGGTTACAGAATGTCCATAGTCATAAGAACAACAGGCTACACTGTGGCACATAGGGCGGGGATCACAGAATGTCGGTGATCATAAGATCAACAGGCTACACTGTGGCACATGGGGGGGGGGGGGGGTTACAGAATGTCCGTGATCATAAGAACAACAGGCTACACTGTGGCACATAGGGCGGGGATCACAGAATGTCGGTGATCATAAGAACAACAGGCTACACTGTGGTACATAGGGCGGGGATCACAGAATGTCGGTGATCATAAGAACAACAGGCTACACTGTGGCACATAGGGCGGGGGTTACAGAATGTCCATAGTCATAAGAACAACAGGCTACACTGTGGCACATAGGGCGGGGGTTACAGAATGTCGGTGATCATAAGAACAACAGGCTACACTGTGGCACATAGGGCGGGGGTTACAGAATGTCGGTGATCATAAGAAAACAGGCTACACTGTGGCACATAGGGCGGGGATCACAGAATGTCGGTGATCATAAGAACAACAGGCTACACTGTGGTACATAGGGCGGGGTTACAGAATGTCGGTGATCATAAGAACAACAGGCTACACTGTGGCACATAGGGCGGGGTTTACAGAATGTCGGTGATCATAAGAACAACAGGCTACACTGTGGCACATAGGGCGGGGTTTACAGAATGTCGGTGATCATAAGAACAACAGGCTACACTGTGGCACATAGGGCGGGGGTTACAGAATGTCCGTGATCATAAGAACAACAGGCTACACTGTGGCACATGAGGGGCGGGGGTTTACAGAATGTCCGTGATCATAAGAACAACAGGCTACACTGTGGCACATGGGGCGGGGGTTAAGAATGTCCGTGATCATAGGAACAACAGGCTACACTGTGGCACATAGGGCGGGGGGTAAAATGTCCGTGATCATAAGGACAACAGGCTACACTGTGGCAATAGGGCGGGGTACAGAATGTCCGTGATCATAGGACAACAGGCTACACTGTGGCACATGGGGGGGGGGTGGTACAGAATGTCCGTGATCATAATGAACAACCGGCTACACTGTGGCACATAGGGCGGGGATTACAGAATGTCCGTGATCTAAGGACACAGGCTACACTGTGGCACTTAGGGCGGGGTATTGGTCTCGCTACACTGTGGCAATGGGGCGGGTTACAGATGTCTGATCTTGAACAACAGGCTACACTGTGGCACATGGGGCGGGGATTACAGAATGTGGTAGTCTCTGCAGCGAATGGTCATCTTTCTGCACAGTGCCTGGGCTCTTCCATCTGTATTCTGTTATTGTCTCTGTGTCTGTCTCTCTAGTCCCCTCTGTCTGTCTCTGTCTCGTCTGTCTCTCTCTCTCTCTCTCTCTCTCTCTCTCTCTCTCTCTCTCCTTCTTTCTCTTCTTCTCCTCCTCTCTCTGTCTCTCTGTCCTTCTGTCTGTCCCTTCTCCTCTCTCTCTCTTCTCTCTCTCCTCTCTCCTCTCCTCCCATCTGTCTCGTCTGTCTCTCTCTTCTTCTCTGTCTCTCTCTCTCCTCTCTCTCTTCTCTCTGTCTCTTCTCTCTCTCTCTCTCTCTCTCTCCTCTCTCCTCCTCTCTCTCTCTTCTCTTTTCTGTCCCCCTTCCTCCATCTCTCCCTCCCTCCCTCTCTCCTCCATCCCGCTACACCGTCTCTCTCTCTCTCTCTCTCTCTCTCTCTCTCTCTCCCTCACACACACACACACACACACACACACACTTTCTTTCTCTCACTCTCTCGTTCTCGGTCTCTTCCATACCACCAACCCCCTGCCCAATCCCACCACCCCCACTGCACTTCGTCCATCCCTCCTCTCGGCCTTTGACTGGCCCTAAAGTTTTGGGTTCATAGCAAACTGATACGAGTTTCTTCCCTTTCATTCCATGAATAAAGATTGGCTTTGTTCCTTCCTGTCCCGCTCTCTTCGCCCTGATGCCGCTGCTGACTTGCATATTCATGGCGAGGCTTGGGGCTGTTTGGCCGGAGAGCTTTCTTCTGCGCCCAAGTATGCTGACCACGCCTGAACATGCTAATGCCTGTCTTCTGCCTGTGGAAGATATGAATATTTAACAGTGGGAGTTAGGCGGAGTTGGGGGGGGGGGAGGGGGGGGGAGGGAGAGAGGCACGCAGAGATACTCACAGCAACAGAGAGAGGTACAAACACAATCGAAGACGTGTGCATGCGTGCGTATGCGCACATGTATATGCTCTCACACACATGCCTGCACATGCGTGCGCATGCACACACACGCACGCGTGCACGCACGCACAAGCGCGCACGTGCTCAGGAATGCATGCACGTGCGCACGCACACACACGCACGCAGGCACGCGCGCCACACACACACACACACACACACACACACACACACACACACACACATACACACACACACACACACACACACACACACACACACACACACACACACACACACACACACCTCCCTCTCCCCTCATCATCACCATCGCCTCTCCCCTCATCTCCACATGCACACACCCACTCCCTTCAGCCCCAAGTGGTTCTTCTGTCTGTCTGTCTGTCTGTACCCCGAGTCCTGCTGGTGTGACCGTGAAGCTCAGTGTCTGGCTGTGCTCTGTTTCAGGTCAAACAGTTTGAAGAGGAGCAGCGGCGCCGACTGCAGGAAGAGGAAGGGAAAGAGAACTTTGCTGTATGTGCTGTCTCTGTCTTGGGTTTCCTCCCCTGTGCACTCTTAGTTAGCATGATTCCCTCCCTTTGCATGCTGCTTGTTGGAGCTCCCCATTGCACAGCCGTTTCCAGGGTCGTTCCGTCCCCCGCTCAGCAGCAGCAGACCCCAGGGAGGTTTCAGTATCAGGTTGTGGTAGAGCAAGCCACCAGAGGAGAGACCGTTACCGCTACTGAATCTCTGAAGTGTGATTATGAGCTAGCATATGCAGGACACTGCTTAGGTCCAGTTGTCTGCTCTTGCTGATTGAATGATAACTTGGTGTCAGAGCCGAAACGAGATGGTGCCTCCGTCTGGAAAGCGTCACCAAGTCCACCCGTGGGAAACCCCCGTGAACCTGTTAGCGTTGACGTCTGGTTTGAAATCATCAGAGGCATGGATGTAGAGGGAGAATGCAAACTGAGGTCATGATGAGAGCATAGCGTGAATCCTGGGCCGCAAGATTTCAGACTTTTTGGTTTGTTTGTTTGTTTAATGATGGTTATTGGTGCATACACTCATCGTCATTTATTGGTAAAACATTGTTTGTATCTTTAAAAAATGTGTGTGTGCGTGTTTGTGTGCGTGCGCGCGCATGCATGCGTGCGTGTGTGTGTGTGTGTGTGTGTGTGTGTGTGTGTGTGTGTGTGTGTGTGTGTGTGTGTGGAGAGAGAGGGAGGGAGAGGATTCTTTTCTCACGCTCACATATAATCTGTGACAGAATCTGTGGTTTTAGATTGTAACAGATATCAACTTTAAGCCACACTTCACTCCTGTCGGCCATCTCAGGTCAAGGATTGAACCAAAACAGACTTGGTGTGTATGTGGTACGGTTTTAACCGTGTCAGCCCATGGTGTGTATGTGGTACGGTTTTAACCGTGTCAGCCCATGGTGTGTATGTGGTACGGTTTTAACCGTGTCAGCCCATGGTGTGTATGTGGTACGGTTTTAACCGTTTCAGTCCATGGTGTGTATGTGGTACGGTTTTAACCGTGTCAGCCCATGGTGTGTATGTGGTACGGTTTTAACCGTGTCAGCCTATGGTGTGTATGTGGTACGGTTTTAACCGTGTCAGTCCATGGTGTGTATGTGGTACGGTTTTAACCGTGTCAGCCCATGGTGTGTATGTGGTACGGTTTTAACCGTTTCAGTCCATGGTGTGTATGTGGTACGGTTTTAACCGTGTCAACCCATCTAAGTTTACAGCCTGGACAGCTTTTCCTGCCTGCCAGTTTGGGCTGATTGGTATGAAGTGAGGGGGCATTTCTTTTAAGCTTTTATACCTCAAAAACCATTATGCCTATAAGTTAACAATTTAAACCACTCTTGCAGAAGAACTATGTATCAACATGTCAGTTTCATGTAATAGGCTCCACTTACAGACTTCTGATTTTTGACAGACTCAAACATTGCTGTATTTTTTGCGTAACTCCATGTTTTTATATAGAGGGGTCTCTAATTGTTAGAATTACTCAATTAATGCATGATTGTGAACTGATATACTCAAACAGCATTCAGGCTTGCGACTGAATGAGTTGAGAGAAAGTTTAATTGTATGAAAGATCAGTTTGTGCAGACATGTCATGAACATGTGTACACATGATATATAGATTAATCTGTAATGAAAGTTTGAAATAACAACCAAGACAGCGCCTGAAATTAAACAAAAATTTAGTGTTCATGTCCATGCATAAAAATGTGACAGATTTTCAGCAGATGAAGGTACTGAATTCCTTTATCCAGCTGCGTGCCATTTCATAGAAAAACAGGAATAACTCTTATATATATATATTATATATATATATATATATATATATATATATATATATATATATATATATATATATATATAGTACAATGTGTGTCCAAATCTTCTAAGATGTCATATAGTTTCATGAATATAAAAACATCTAATGCTCAGGCTTTTCAAGGCAGTTTTGTTTTTTCGTAAATTATTCTCGTAGCAATCAATTTTTCATTAAAAGAATTGTTTTGCCTTATATCTCTGTTTGGGGGTTGAGTTTTTTTTTTCCCCATCACTTTTGATTTGTAATTATCTTGTAATCGATGTTTTGTGTATATGTTTCGCTGAAAAGGTTCTTTCAATTCCCCAAATGATTACATGCAATTAAAGGAAACTGGCTATCCTTTTCCTTTACGATGAAAATGTAAAGAAAACATTTAGTTCTTTTGATTAATTCGTAAAGAAAAGAGAAACGAAGTAAAAGGGAAAGCTTAAAAGGCCTCAAGAAAAGATTCAACGCTTTGAATTAATTCTTGAAAGAAAGATGATAAGAAGAAAGATGATCTAAATGGGATCTTCTGCGTCATCGCAGGTCCTCCATTAAGGAAGTACAGGTGCTCAAGATGAGCTGAAAACAGCGCTGATCTCAGAGTTCACAGGGTCGTTGCTGGGGTTGGGGGAGTCCTCACTGAGGACCCATCATTAAATCCCAACAGTCCGTGGTATTGTAGAACACCAGGCAACAGTCATCATTAAATCCCAACAGTCCGTGGTATTGTAGAACACCAGGCAACAGTCATTATTAAATCCCAACAGTCCGTGGTATTGTAGAACACCAGGCAACAGTCATCATTAAATCCCAACAGTCCGTGGTATTGTAGAACACGAGGCAACAGTCAGATTGTGCAGTAACGTTCACATTCCAAATTGCTTCTCAGCATGTCACGCACAGTTCAAAGGCCCCTCAATCCTGATACAACAATGTTTCCGTACTCTGACAGAAAGAAGATGTGGAGCTTTTTTTTTTTTTTCTGCGCATGCAGGCTGATACTCCTGCGGACACTCCCTGTACAGACAGGCAAGGATTAATCCCATCTACCCAACAAAGGGAGTGGAGTTTCATGTGTATGACCGTTTTTATCCCGCCATTAAGGCAACCATACTCCAGCTTCGGGGAAGGTGCATGCTATGTGTAACGTGTCATCCATACCAACGGCCAAACTGGCCTTCTCTTCCGAAAGTTGGTGATGGGATTTTACGTGTGTGCAAGACGTTATGCGTGCATTCACACACGGAACCTCGGGTTATAGTCTCATTCGAAAGACTGTGGGAAATGGAGTCAGAACCAATGTTAACTCCGAGGGAAAAATCCCCCTATACCGAAATGGGTTGGCGGAGATTCGAACCCGCAACCACAGGATCACCAAGATTACGAGTCCGGCGTTCTACCATTGAGCTATTCCGGCCCCCATGTGGAGTTTGAAAGCACAGCTGTGGGTAGGTCTGACTCGTTGAAATTGTCCTACCGGCTTCTCTGTCTTTGATGGACATTGCCCGAAGTCGCTTGGGACCCAATCAGGACTGGAGTGTGTGGGCAAACATCTGGACGCTTTGCACATTCGAGTCAAGTCATGGGAACCTTGACATACCAGATTTGTGTTTTCTGGAAGCAGCAGGTTCTACAGGTGCCGACAGGTGGGCGTGGTCTCTGTACAGAGTTCATGAAGAGCAGCTCCTATAGAGTGATCCATTTGGATAGAGTAAACAAAAGCATATACAGACATTGACGTGTGGAGCCCTCAGGAAAGACAGCTCACTCGCGCCGGCTCCACGACTAAGCAATTATTGTCGTCAGTAGGGGGCTTAATAGGTGGTGTTCTACGTATGTTGGATCAGAACAGGCACCACTGAACACCACCAAAGTGACTCGGCAGCAGTGCAGTGTCTCCTCTGGTGGGTTGCCTCTTGACGATTTGACATTGACTGCTCCCTGTGGATTGCCGTGACGGAGGGGATCGGAATGAGCGGCGTGGGGGCAATGCCACTGAGGTGGCACAGGAGATGGGACAGCAACAGACAGACAGACAAACAAACAAACAAACAGACAAAACATGCACAGACAGAAAAGACAGAAAACGGTGGTAAAGGTTGTGTGAAGTCCCAGGGTGAAGTTCTGTCCAAATCTCATTCAGAGAAACCTGTTGTTACAGTTACCTTACTCCATGTCATACAGTGCCATACAATACCAGACATTTTACGGTACAATGCCATATCATACAATACACAACAATACAATGCAAAACAATGCAGTGCAAAACAATATAATACAATGTCCACCATGAGGGCACTTTCCAGAATTTCTCTGAACTGATATAAACGTGTGATGACTGATTTTTTTTTTTTTTTTTTTTTTTTTTTTTGCATGTGATCGATAATATCACAAAAAGCATTATCTCCCTTAGCTCCCCTCCGGCAGGGGAAAAAAATGTTAAAAAGAAAAAACCTCCTACCTAGCGAAACATGTCTCCGTCTGTGTTGACAGGGCCTGCTGGGATCGCCGACAGGGAAGAAGGGCACGCTGAAGAAGAAGAAAGGGGGATCCAAGCCCAGCAAATCCCAGTCCTCGGGCTACACAGGTAGATTCCACAGTGGGTATTGGGTGAATCGATTATGTCAGTGCTTTGAAGATGTGCATAAAGCTGTGTACGTGCTATGCACGTTTAATACAGATGAAACAGAAATAGGTTGACTGTTGATTTAGTTCCAGCGATCTGATTTCTAGTTTGTTTGTTTTTCAGCTTACTGATGCCAAAGTCTTTTGCACCTTTTTTGTTGTTGTTGTAATAACACTGAATGTGGTAGGTGAAGCCACCTAGCTGGCGTCTTCTGCATAGCCTCGTTTCAGCTTCCCCAGGGATATCAGTCGTGCAGATGCTATCGTATTATTTGCTGGAGATGATCATGTGTATTTGTCATTATACTTTTTTTCCTATCTTAAGACTTTCTTATGTAGAATGGTCATCTTTAGCAATTTGGGCTGCAGTTAAACTAAAACTGGAACACGGTATGCTACAGTATACACTAAGCATATATGCTTGGGCATGCATGTGTGTGCATATGCTTATGAGTGGTGTGTGTGTGTGTGTGTGTGTGTGTGTGTGTGTGTGTGTGTGTGTGTGTGTGTGTGTGTAATTTTTTTTAATTCTTTCTTACCAGACATATATGTAGTATCTTTTATTCAAGTCAAACGTGGCAAACGCAAATTGCCTATCAAAGTTGGAAGGCATTGTAATGTTCCTTAAGAATATATTGTTTTGTTTTAATTTGTAAACAAGTGTAATTGGAGATGAGTTCCCGTTTATAATGGAATGTCCAAATTTACTGATCTTCAAAAAGAGTTTGTTCCAACGAAGAACACGAAATCACAGTCTAGTTTGTAATCAGTGTTTGCTGTTTGTTCACAGCAGAGCAGGGTGTATGTTTCAACTGAATCGAATTTGTGATAATCTGATCCTTTTTCATAGATCCACCCAGTGATTGCTTTTGCTAATTACACTTGTTAATATCTTCTGTTGTCTGTCGAATCACCAAATGACAATAATTACTGTTCTTAGTCTGACTTTAAAAAAAGATTTGTTTTCTTTTTATGCCCCCAAACAGGTCAATGGAATAAATGTTTTTGATTCTTTGTTTTTATTTGAATCTTGTGTACGCTGTGAGTGTGAGGAGAAGGTGTGGGAAGGGGGGTAGGTTGAGAGAGATTGATATTTTCTTTTACTGTGTGTGCAATTTGTGTGTGTGTATTTTTTTTTTTTTTGGGGGGGGTATTCTTTTTTTGGTCTGTACATGTAATTTATTTGTTTCTTTAACTTGTATGCACGTTTATAGCATACAGCAAGACAGATTGATAAAGACAGACGTACAGACAGACAGGAAGACAGAAAGAAGACAACTCAATCTCCCATACGTCACTTCACTCATCTCACACCACACCTCCACCACCAACACCACCACCACCACCCTGCCCACCTTCACCTCCCCCTCTCTCCCATCTCCCCACAGGCATATCCCCGACCGACTTTGACCAGACCCACGGGCCGCCGTCCTGCGAGCACCCCATGTCGGGCATCTGCTGCCGGCAGCGGCGCGTGCACAGCATCTCCCACATCGACCACCCCCCGGGCGTCAGCTCCCCGAGCTTCTCGCGCGCCCTGTCCTGCTCCCCCACCCGCACCCAGCCCCCCTTCAACGCCCCCTTCGCCACCGGCAGCTATCAGCTGCAGGCCTCCTCCTCCTCCTCCTCCGCCGCCACCCAGCCCCAGCCCGCGCCCAAGATGACCACCTTCGGCCACGTGGAGACCCTCAAGGAGAGGCTGACCGGCAACAAAGGTCCGTCGCCTGCCTGGTCATTTTTTTTTTGTGGGGGTGGGGGGGGGGCGGACTTTGGTGGGAGGGTGGTGGGATGGGGTGGGGGGTGGGGGAAGGGGAGAATCGATCGGGAGATTGGGGAGGGGGGGAGGGTGACTGACTTTTGAGTAAATTTTAAAAGAAAATAATAGTAAATCCGCCAGATCACAGGGACGAACAAATTACAAGACAAAACACGACGCGTTTCGACCTCACAGGTCTTCTTGAGGCAAGATAAACAACATTCAGGACAACGAAAATGAAGAATGAGCGATCACATTTGTTCTGAAATGAGAAGATAAGTTATTGCTCGTTCTTCGTTTCCAGTGTCCTGAACGTTGTTTATCTTGCCAGAAGAAGAGCTAAGAGGTCGAAACGCGTCATTCAGGACAATGAAAACGAAGAACCAGCAATCACGTATCTTTTCAAACGAGAGGATAAGTGATTGCTCGTACTTCGTTTCCATTGCGCTGAGTGTTGTTTATCTTGCCAGAGGTAGACCTAAGAGGTCGAAACGCGTCGTGCTTTGTCTTGTCAATTTGCTTGTCCCTGTTATCTGGCGGATTGGCTTTTAAGTTCCTTTTAAAAGTTTTGTTTTAATTTCCGCCTGCAGACCCCTCACTTTGAAAGTGACTTTTGAGCAATGGATCGGGAATGCTGGGATAGACAGGAGGTGTGTACGGTGACTGTGAACGATGGGTCAGCAAGGGATGCTGGGGTAGGCAGTGAGGTGCACGTGCCGACAGCGAATGATGGAGAAGTTAGGGATGGACTCGAGGCATACAAATTAATCTATACGTCATCGATCAGTTGGAGCAATACTGGGGTAAATTGGGGAGAGTGTATGGTGACTGCGAGTCATGGATCCGTTAGGGATACTGACTGCGAGTCATGGATCCGTTAGGGATACTGACTGCGAGTCATGGATCCGTTAGGGATACTGACTGCGAGTCATGGATCCGTTAGGGATACTGACTGCGAGTCATGGATCCGTTAGGGATACTGACTGCGAGTCATGGATCCGTTAGGGATACTGGGATATTTTGAATGACAGGAAGGTGTGTATGCTGACTGTGAATAATGGATAAGTTAGGAACGTTGGGA
>CM065727.1:74325912-74388412 GCA_033310375.1 Conus canariensis | reverse complement strand
TGATGTGTGTACTAAATCATCACAGCAAGATTGAGTGGAGAGCTCCATCGAGTGGAGCGATATGACTTTGGTTCGATTAGATAACTGATGTGACATTCAAAAGAAGTTAAAGCAATGCCAAGAATTCATCACTTACAGCCTTTGTCCCTAATTACAGGTGAAAATACCCACTTTGATGGGACATTACGACATGACTGCGAAGGATTCAAGCGCTCACGAAGTATTTGCTAAACACTTGATAGATCCCGTCAAGCTTCTCAATTATAGCCAGTATTGAGGGTAGATCCATACAGAAAGTAGATCAATGGATGGCAGTGTGTGTGTGTGTGTGTGTGTGTGTGTGTGTGTGTGTGTGCGTGTGTCTGTGTGTGTCTGTGTGTGTCTGTATATGTGTCTGTGTCCGTGCGTGTGTATGCATATGCGCACAACGTATCTAGACATTCTCTGTAGACATCTGCTCGTGATTTGAGCATTTCTGTTTGGTTTCTGTATATATGACTTGTTAGATGAAGCTTTCAGTCCAGTTGAACTATCGTTTCTTTCTTTGCCCCCTGTGTGTGTGAACGCAGCAACTGGCCAAAGTGTTCATTGACAACGGCTTTGACACGCTGGAGATCTTCTCAGAGATCGACGAACGTGACCTCACCACTCTGGGCATCCTGCAGCCCGAACAGCGAGCCAAGCTGCTGACCGCTGCCGAACTTCTGCTGGATTCCGATTGTAAGTCAGTGACCTGTGGGTGTTTTGGGTGGACAGTGCGATGTGTGTGTGTGTGTGTGTGTGTGTGTGTGTGTGTGTGTGTGTGTGTGTGTGTGTGCTGTATGTACATTGTATGCGTGGAGGCGATTGTAAGTCAGTGACCTGTGGGTGTTTTGGGTGGACAGTGCGATGTGTGTGTGTGTGTGTGTGTGTGTGTGTGTGTGTGTGTGTGTGTGTGGTGTACATTGTATGCGTGGAGACAAATACGTATGTGGAAGCGAGTATGACAGCGTCCTTGAACATTATGTCATGCTTGTTTTAAGGTTTTCAACCTCATAATTTTTCAGTACTTTTTGAAGGCAGCGTCATTTTCGATGTGGTATAAATCTTTGACAAGGGGTTGGCAGTGCTCTTTCATTTTCATGGAAGCAACGCCAGACCTTAAAAATGTGTTGAATCAAAAAAAAAAAATCAGAACGTTTGGATCTTTCCTTCTCATCAGTCAGCTGCTGCGGGGAAGATTCCAATCACTGCAGACAGAACTGTAACTCTGTTTCTTCATGTTGGAAACTGTAATGTCCAATCACTGCAGACAGAACTGTAACTCTGTTTCTTCATGTTGGAAACTGTAATGTCCAATCACTGCAGACAGAACTGTAACTCTGTTTCTTCATGTTGGAAACTGTAATGTCCAATCACTGCAGACAGAACTGTAACTCTGTTTCTTCATGTTGGAAACTGTAATGTCCAATCACTGCAGACAGAACTGTAACTCTGTTTCTTCATGTTGGAAACTGTAATGTCCAATCACTGCAGACAGAACTGTAACTCTGTTTCTTCATGTTGGAAACTATAATGTCCAATCACTGCAGACAGAACTGTAACTCTGTTTCTTCATGTTGGAAACTGTAATGTCCAATCACTGCAGACAGAACTGTAACTTTGTTCCTTCATGTTGGAAACTGTAATGTCCAATCACTGCAGACAGAACTGTAATTCCGTTTCTTCATGTTGGAAACAGTAATGTCCAATCACTGCAGACAGAACTGTAACTCTGTTTCTTCATGTTGGAAACTGTAATGTCCAATCACTGCAGACAGAACTGTAACTCCGTTCCTTCATGTTGGAAATTGTAATGTCCAGTCACTGCAGACAGAACTGTAACTGTTTCTTCATGTTGGAAACTGTAATGTCCAATCACTGCAGATAAAACTGTAACTGTTTTTCTTCATGTTGGAAACTGTAATGTCCAATCACTGCAGACAGAACTGTAACTCTTTTTCTTCATGTTGGAAACTGTAATGTCCAATCACTGCAGACAGAACTGTAACTCTTTTTCTTCATGTTGGAAACTGTAATGTCCAATCACTGCAGACAGAACTGTAACTCTTTTTCTTCATGTTGGAAACTGTAATGTCCAATCACTGCAGACAGAACTGTAACTCCGTTTCTTCATGTTGGAAACTGTAATGTCCTGAATCCATGAACTAGACAGACTGTAAACTCTGTTGCTTGCATGATGGGATCTGTTAATTACCGTGCTGTCCTTTGAACATATAAAGTGACTTGTCATTCTGATATGCTGAAGTCTTTGATAGGCGTCCATTGATTTAGTGTCTGGCTTTCACACAAACCAGTGCTTGTCATCATGGCCAGTCCCGTCAATTCCCATGCTGCGTCACTGTGCACATACCCACGTTGTCTGGCCAGTCACTGTGCACATACCCACATTGTCTGGCCAGTCACCGTGCACATACCCACGTTGTCTGGCCAGTCACTGTGCACATACCCACGTTGTCTGGCCAGTCACTGTGCACATACCCACGTTGTCTGGCCAGTCACTCGTGCACATACCCACGTTGTCTGGCCAGTCACCGTGCACATACCCACGTTGTCTGGCCAGTCACGTGCACATACCCACGTTGTCTGGCCAGTCACCGTGCACATACCCACGTTGTCTGGCCAGTCCCGTGCACATACCCACGTTGTCTGGCCAGTCACCGTGCACATACCCACGTTGTCTGGCCAGTCACTGTGCACATACCCACTTGTCTGGCCAGTCTACCGTGCACATACCCACGTTGTCTGGCCAGTCACCGTGCACATACCCACGTTGTCTGGCCAGTCACGGTGCACATACCCACGTTGTCTGGCCAGTCACCGTGCACATACCCACGTTGTCTGGCCAGTCACCGTGCACATACCCACGTTGTCTGGCCAGTCACCGTGCACATACCCACGTTGTCTGGCCAGTCACTTGCACATACCCACATTGTCTGGCCAGTCTCCGTGCACATACCCACGTTGTCTGGCCAGTCACTGTGCACATACCCACGTTGTCTGGCCAGTCACGGTGCACATACCCACGTTGTCTGGCCAGTCACCGTGCACATACCCACGTTGTCTGGCCAGTCACTATGCACATACCCACATTGTCTGGCCAGTCTCCGTGCACTTACCCACGTTGTCTGGCCAGTCACTGTGCACATACCCACGTTGTCTGGCCAGTCACGGTGCACATACCCACGTTGTCTGGCCAGTCACCAGGTAGACTTGGAACCGGGTATGTGCCCGACCAGTCACAGGACCAACAAATTTATGCCTTTCCAATCCCACTGTCACCACTCAGCTCAGTGACTCATTTGCACATTGATGCTGTGTAAGTATGCTGAGAAGGTAAGACAGAGTGTATTCAGTGTCACACCAATTGATTCATTTTCTCCCCAAAGTTGCTGCTTCAAAATGATGTGTCCACGGACCAAAGGCTGTATATTAAAATGCGCTTGCTATGAAAATGCAGTAGTTATGCAGAATTCTGCAATATTTGCAACCCCTGCTTTGGGTAGTGAATTCCAGACAGTTGATTCACAGAAAGGAAAGGACTGGGGGTGAAATGGTTAGCTTACAGGGGAGTTTCAGACTGATTTCATGATGATCAGGGTTAGATGGAGTATCGACAGACAGGAGGTCAGAAAAACAGAGAGGGAAGGTGAGGGAAGGCCAGAGGAAAAAGGATACAGCATAACACTGCAATACCCAAAAAGAAAAATGCAGCAGTAAAACAAGACTTTGAAGGGGAAAGTCTTGATTTGGAAGGCATGTATTATTTTGAAGGTGTCAGTGTTTCAGAATTTGGCGACAAAATCTTGCGGTCAGTATTTCCACAGAACTTATGACTTTGTAGCATCTTGTCAACAAGGCTTGGTTGCTTTTTGCCAGTGTTTTCGAATGTGACACAAATGGCGCAGTCACACTATTTTCACCACACCAAGGACACCTGTAGCGTCTTGTTGACAGCCAGGCTTGGTTGCTTTTTGCCAGTGTTTTAGAATGTGACACAAATGGCGCAGTCACACTATTTTCACCACACCAAGGACACCTGTAGCGTCTTGTTGACAGCCAGGCTTGGTTGCTTTTTGCCAGTGTTTTAGAATGTGGACACAAATGGCGCAGTCACACTATTTTCACCACACCAAGGACACCTGTAGCGTCTTGTTGACAGCCAGGCTTGGTTGCTTTTTGCCAGTGTTTTAGAATGTGACACAAATGGCGCAGTCACACTATTTTCACCACACCAAGGACACCTGTAGCGTCTTGTTGACAGCCAGGCTTGGTTGCTTTTTGCCAGTGTTTTCGAATGTGACACAAATGGCGCAGTCACACTATTTTCACCACACCAAGGACACCTGTAGCGTCTTGTTGACAGCCAGGCTTGGTTAGTGTTTTCGAATGTGACACAAATGGCGCAGTCACACTATTTTCACCACACCAAGGACACCTGTAGCGTCTTGTTGACAGCCAGGCTTGGTTGCTTTTTGTCAGTGTTGTAGAATGTGACAAAAATCTGGCAGTCATTATTTTCACCACGTCTTGTTGACAGCCAGGCTTGGTTGCTTTTTGCCAGTGTTGTAGAATGTGACAAAAAATCTGGCAGTCATTATTTTCACCACACCACGGACACCTGTAGCGTCTTGTTGACAGCCAGGCTTGGTTGCTTTTTGCCAGTGTTTTCGAATGTGACACAAATGGCGCAGTCACACTATTTTCACCACACCAAGGACACCTGTAGCGTCTTGTTGACAGCCAGGCTTGGTTGCTTTTTGGCAGTGTTTTAGAATGTGACACAAATGGCGCAGTCACACTATTTTCACCACACCAAGGACACCTGTAGCGTCTTGTTGACAGCCAGGCTTGGTTAGTGTTTTCGAATGTGACACAAATGGCGCAGTCACACTATTTTCACCACACCAAGGACACCTGTAGCGTCTTGTTGACAGCCAGGCTTGGTTGCTTTTTGCCAGTGTTGTAGAATGTGACAAAAAATCTGGCAGTCATTATTTTCACCACACCACGGACACCTGTAGCGTCTTGTTGACAGCCAGGCTTGGTTGCTTTTTGCCAGTGTTTTCGAATGTGACACAAATGGCGCAGTCACACTATTTTCACCACACCAAGGACACCTGTAGCGTCTTGTTGACAGCCAGGCTTGGTTAGTGTTTTAGAATGTGATACAAATGGCGCAGTCACACTATTTTCACCACACCAAGGACACCTGTAGCGTCTTGTTGACAGCCAGGCTTGGTTAGTGTTTTAGAATGTGACACAAGTCAGGCAGTCACACTATTTTCACCACACCAAGGACACCTGTAGCGTCTTGTTGACAGCCAGGCTTGGTTGCTTTTTGTCAGTGTTGTAGAATGTGACACAAATCTGGTAGTCATTATTTTCACCACACCAAGGACACCTGTAGCGTCTTGTTGACAGCCAGGCTTGGTTAGTGTTTTCGAATGTGACACAAATGGCGCAGTCACACTATTTTCACCACACCAAGGACACCTGTATCGTCTTGTTGACAGCCAGGCTTGGTTGCTTTTTGCCAGTGTTGTAGAATGTGACACAAATCGCACAGTCACACTATTTTCACCACACCAAGGACACCTGTAGCGTCTTGTTGACAGCCAGGCTTGGTTTGTGTTTTCGAATGTGACACAAATGGCGCAGTCACACTATTTTCACCACACCAAGGACACCTGTAGCGTCTTGTTGACAGCCAGGCTTGGTTGCTTTTTGGCAGTGGTTTAGAATGTGACAAAAATCTGGCAGTCACGCTATTTTCACCACACCATGGACACCTGTAGCGTCTTGTTGACAGCCAGGCTTGGTTAGTGTTTTCGAATGTGACACAAATGGCGCAGTCACACTATTTTCACCACACCAAGGACACCTGTAGCGTCTTGTTGACAGCCAGGCTTGGTTAGTGTTTTAGAATGTGACACAAATGGCGCAGTCACACTATTTTCACCACACCAAGGACACCTGTAGCGTCTTGTTGACAGCCAGGCTTGGTTGCTTTTCTGACACAGCAGCTGACACGTCAGATGGGCAGGTCAGGAACGGCACGGAGAGGTCGCCGCCGCAAGGGGTCGCCTCCGACACCCCCACCGCTTTGTCCCCCACCGCCACCACCATTCACCCCGCCCTGGAAGGCGCTGCGGGCAAGGGGGCTAACTCCAGTCATGACTCGGGGTGCTACACTGGCGGCGAACAACTGAAGAAGATGACGGCGCGGTTCCAGGAAGGGGTGTCCCCTGGAATGGCTGTTCCTTCCAAGTCAGTGAATTGGGTGGCAGTAGATAGAAGGTAGCGTGGCAGAGAGAGAGCTGTGGCGTTTGTATGCATTGGTGGTTTGAAAGAAAGGGGAGATTATTGACAAAGTGAGTTGTGGCATGCATGTGGTGGTTTGAAAAAAAGGGGAGATTGTTGACAAAGTGAGTTATGGCATGCATGTGGTGGTTTGAAAAAAGGGGAGATTATTGACAAAGTGAGTTGTGGGGTGCATGTGGTGGTTTGAAAAAAGGGGAGATTATTGACAAAGTGAGTTGTGGCATGCCTGTGGTGGTTTGAGAAAAAGGGGAGATTATTGACGAAGTGAGTTGTGGCATGCTTGTGGTGGTTTGAAAAAAAGGGGAGATTATTGACGAAGTGAGTTGTGGCATGCATGTGGTATTTTTCTTTAAAAAAAAAAAAAAAAAAAAGGGGGGGGAGGTCGTTACAAAGTGAGTTGTGGTATGCATGTGGTGTTTTGAAAAAAGGGGAGATTGTGACAAAGTGAGTTGTGACATGCATGTGGTGTTTTGAAAAAAAGGGGAGAATGTGACAAGGTGAGTTACAGCGTGCATGTGGTGTTCTGAAAAAAGGGGAGATTGTGACAAAGTGAGTTGTGACATGCATGTGGGTGTTCTGAAAAAAGGGGACATTGTGACAAAGTGAGTTGTTGCATGCATGTGGTGTTCTGAAAAAAGGGGAGATTGTGACAAAGTGAGTTGTGACATGCATGTGGTGTTTTGAAAAAAAGGGGAGAATGTGACAAGGTGAGTTACGGCGTGCATGTGGTGTTCTGAAAAAAGGGGAGATTGTGACAAAGTGAGTTATGGCATGCATGTGGTGTTCTCAAAAAGGGGAGAATTGACAAAGTGAGTTATGGCATGCATGTGGTGTTCTGACAAAAGGAGATTTTGAAAAAGTGAGTTGTGACATGCATGTGGTGTTTTGAAAAAGGAGAGATTGTGACAAAATGAGTTGTGGCATTGTCGTGTTTAAAAAAAACGGGGGAGACTGTGTGACAAAATGAGTTGTGGCATAAATGTTGTGTTTTGACAAAGGGGAGATTGTGACAAAGTGAATTCTGGCATGAACGTGGTATTTTGAAAAAAGGGAGATTGTGACAAAATGAGTTATGGCATGCATGTGGTGTTTTGAAAAAGGGGAGATTGTGACCAAGTGAGTTATGGTATACATATGGTCTTTTGAAAGAGGGGAGTTGTGACAAAATGATCTATGACCTGCATGTGATGTTTTGAAAGAGGGGAGGTTGTGGCAAAGCGAGTCGTAGCATCAGCATGTGTGGGTGTATTGGAATAAGGGAGATAATGACAAAGAGTGTCATGATACTTGTATGTGTGAGTGTACTGAAACAGATGTAATGTTGATAGAGTCGTGTGATTGATGTGAGTGTAAAGCAGTGAATCAGAGGACAGACTGACAAAGGAAGGTTGTCACATTTGGAAGTGTGAGTGTGCTGTATCTGGGAAGACTGTGACAAAGTGAGTTTTGATTTCATACTCGATCGTGATTGTAGTGAAATAGGGGAGAGAGAGAGAGAGAGAGAGAGAGAGAGGAGAGAGAGAGAGAGAGAGAGAGAGAGTGAATTGTTCCATTGCAATGCACAGGAAATTGAAATAGGCTACCCCAGATCGTTGCTGCGTATACAAATGCCACGTTGACCACACATTCATGTGATGATTAAAGTCAAATGTTTTGTTTTGGTATTGCTGTTATTTCCAAACGCAAATTCAGCTAACAAAAAGTATATGTGGTGTCAGTCTAAGTGAAATCATTTTTTGTGGTTGTTTTTGTTCAGATAGCACAGAGGAATGTTAAAATGAGTATCTGGCAGACATTTTTTAGGGGGGGGGGGTTACAAAATATCTGTTATTAATGCGCTATACATGTCTGAATAGATAAATAAAAAAACACACATAACTATAACTATATGTAGCTTGAGAGGGTGAGAAAGAGAGAGGGGGTTCGACTTCCGTTTGCGAAGTGTAGACAGCGTCCGTCAGCTGCTCTGACATCGGAGTGTAGTATTTCAAGTTCAAGGCCTTTAATGGCATTTCCTGTGGTGCCGTCACCGAGATACCAGCGGTACCCTTGTACCTAACTAGAAGGATAGAGTGATTATGAAGAAGAAGTACACATCCATACAGCAAGAGATACCAGCGGTACCCTTGTACATAACTAGAAGGATAGAGTGATTATGAAGAATAAGTACACATCCATACAGCAAGAGATACCAGCGGTACCCTTGTACAGAACTAGAAGGATAGGGTGATTATGAAGAATAAGTACACATCCATACAGCAAGAGATACCAGCGGTACCCTTGTACAGAACTAGAAGGATAGAGTGATTATGAAGAAGAAGTACACATCCATACAGCAAGAGATACCAGCGGTACCCTTGTACAGAACTAGAAGGATAGAGTGATTATGAAGAAGAAGTACACATCCATACAGCAAGAGATACCAGCGGTACCCTTGTACAGAACTAGAAGGATAGAGTGATTATGAAGAATAAGTACACATCCATACAGCAAGAGATACCAGCGGTACCCTTGTACAGAACTAGAAGGATAGAGTGATTATGAAGAATAAGTACACATCCATACAGCAAGAGATACCAGCGGTACCCTTGTACAGAACTAGAAGGATAGAGTGATTATGAAGAATAAGTACACATCCATACAGCAAGAGATACCAGCGGTACCCTTGTACAGAACTAGAAGGATAGAGTGATTATGAAGAAGAAGTACACATCCATACAGCAAGAGATACCAGCGGTACCCTTGTACAGAACTAGAAGGATAGAGTGATTATGAAGAGGAAGTACACATCCATACAGCAAGAGATACCAGCGGTACCCTTGTACATAACTAGAAGGATAGAGTGATTATGAAGAATAAGTACACATCCATACAGCAAGAGATACCAGCGGTACCCTTGTACAGAACTAGAAGGATAGAGTGATTATGAAGAAGAAGTACACATCCATACAGCAAGAGATACCAGCGGTACCCTTGTGCAGAACTAGAAGGATAGAGTGATTATGAAGAATAAGTACACATCCATACAGCAAGAGATACCAGCGGTACCCTTGTACAGAACTAGAAGGATAGGGTGATTATGAAGAATAAGTACACATCCATACAGCAAGAGATACTAGCGGTACCCTTGTACAGAACTAGAAGGATAGAGTGATTATGAAGAAGAAGTACACATCCATACAGCAAGAGATACCAGCGGTACCCTTGTACAGAACTAGAAGGATAGAGTGATTATGAAGAATAAGTACACATCCATACAGCAAGAGATACCAGCGGTACCCTTGTACAGAACTAGAAGGATAGAGTGATTATGAAGAGGAAGTACACATCTATACAGCAAGAGATACCAGCGGTACCCTTGTACATAACTAGAAGGATAGAGTGATTATGAAGAATAAGTACACATTCATACAGCAAGAGATACCAGCGGTACCCTTGTACATAACTAGAAGGATAGAGTGATTATGAAGAAGAAGTACACATCCATACAGCAAGAGATACCAGCGGTACCCTTGTACATAACTAGAAGGATAGAGTGATTATGAAGAAGAAGTACACATCCATACAGCAAGAGATACCAGCGGTACCCTTGTACATAACTAGAAGGATAGAGTGATTATGAAGAAGAAGTACACATCCATACAGCAAGGACACCTACATCACTCGGCTTTCCCTCCCAACTCCTCTCTCCTCCTTTCCGCCATTACCGCCCCCCCCCCCTGCCCTCGCCCCCCATCATTCCTTCCCATTCCCTTCTCCAAACCAAACCATGCATACAACGCACTGTCATACCTCAAAGTATGGGTACAAAGAAATATATGATTTATTCTTGAAAAAAAAAGCCAAAACTGACAATGTTTGATAGTGATCTACAAAAGCAGAGCAGAGAGTGAGATTTTTTTAAGGTGAAAGGTACTTCACTCCACATGTTCACAGTAATGTAAGCTAAAAAGAACAAAAAAAAGAAGAAAAAAGTTGGCAGTTGAAGGGCATCTGAGAGTCATGACCTGGATGCGGCCCGGCCCCTTTAGAGTGTAAGGAGTTCAGGGCCGAAACACTTGTCTGAGGGGAGTGTCTTCTCTTAAGACCTTCTGCTGTCCAGCTCTCTCTAGAGTTTCTCCCTACACATGTCCACAGTGACGTCAGCAAAGGCCCTGCTGACCGTGTGTCGTCTGTGTGCCTTCCAGGTGTCTGTGTCGTCAGTGCGGCAAACCCAAACCCCAGAGCGGAGAGCTGAGCGCCGAGGACCAAGAAGTCTTCTCCATCACCGTTGGGTCACAGCGACCCACCACCACCACCACCACCTCCACCACCCTGGCAGCACCCCCTCCCGCGTCCTGCTCCGTGTGCACCCACCCCCCGCCCCACTCCCAGTCCCGCTGCGAGAGCAAGTCGTCCAAGCAGTCCCTGAGCTCCGCCTGCACCCAGCTGACCTCCCTCAGCCCCGAGGAGGAGGTCGGGGGCTACGACAGCCGTCACGGCCACGGCCACCTGCACGAGCACTCCCAGAGGGTGCTGGGGGGCCAGTGGGAGGCAGGCTGCGTGCAGTGTGCGCAGGAGGCGGCGCTGCTGACCTCCAAGATGGCCGGCCAGGACTCGCCCAGCCGGACCCCCCAGCAGCAGAGCATCTACCCCTACCTGGGCTACGGGAGCTACGACGGGTACGGCCAGTACCCAGACTGCCAGACCGGGGTGGGAGGGAGCCGCAGCGGTCGCCGCACCCCCAGCTCGGCGCACTACGGGATGGCGGGGGCTCACTACGGGTCGGCGGTGCAGCACTCGCACTACGCCTCCTCCCACTACCGCTCCCACTACGCCGCGCACAGCGCGCACTACGGCGCCCCCCACGCCCAGATGATGTACTACGGGTCCCAGAGCGCCCACTACTACCCCACCCACCACTACGCCTCGCAGCCCCCGTACGGCGGCATGGCGGCTCACTACCGGTCGGCAGCCTACGGCGGCGCTCAGGCCGGCGCCCAGCAGCACTCCCCCGTCACCCTCTCTCTCTCCGCCTCCGCCACCTCCCCGCCGTCGCAGCCCAGCGTGTCGCTGAAGCTGAACCGGTCGGTGTCCCACGAGGGGGGGAGCATGTACCCGGCCTGCGCCAGCCCCCGCGGCCCGGACTACTCCCAGGGCGCCGCCCCCAAGGTCACGCGCAGTCCCACGCGCTCCCTGATCCCTCTGGTCAAGACCAAGCTCAGCGCGGAAGGCATCATCCTGACGGATGAACCCTACTCCACCCCGGTGAGTGGCTGTAGGCCTGGGGCGCGTCTGTGGGCAGTCTGTGAGAGTGTGTGTTGGAGAGCTGGCTTATTCCTCAGTGGCATGCGCACTGATTTGTTACGCATGTGCGTGCGTGCGCGCATGTGTGTGTGTGTGTGTGTGTGTGTGTGTGTGTGTGTGTGTGTGTGTGTGTGTGTGTGTACAATTGAAACATACATTTTTAGCTCCTGATTTTTTTTCATGTGGGAATGGGACTATGGGTGTAGTTTTCAGTGTTGGAATTATGATGGTTAACATTTTCCTTCCTGTTTGTTTGGGTATGTCAGACATGCAAACAGTCCTCTGGGATTAATGGAAGTGAACTTTCTTTGATATCAAACTGTAATTGTGTAGAAGAAAAAGATACACCCGAAGGTGCGGGTAGGACCCAGAGAAGTACTGTCCTCAACTGCCGAACAAACCAGGTGGGAGCAATCCTGCACCACCCTTGGAAGCCTGCGCTGTGTTCACGTAGGGTGTAGGCACGCTGTATCAAACTGTAGTTTTATGAATTAGTGAAATGAAATCCATTATATTTTCTTAAAATTCATATGTGTGCATACTTAAGATATACACATACCCAACCAATATTTGTGAATTGAAATTCATCCAAAAATTCAAAAAGAACTGTATGTCTCAGTTTCTTTATTTTAGTCTTTCATGCTTTTGTTTTTGGTTGGGGGGGTGGGGTGTGTGTGTGTGTGTGTGTGGTGTGTGTGTGTGTGTGTGTGTGTGTGTGTGTGTAAAGGTACGATCTTTGTGAAATCATTCAATGATTATGTAATGATTCGTTGTTTTTTGTGTGTTCCAAAACATTTTGTTGTAGTTCTCTATCTGAAAAAAAAAACTATCGAAGTATTTAACACATTCAAAGGATCATAAAGTAATGCTGTGTGTGTGTGTGGTGCGTGCGTGCGTGCGTGCGGCGTGCGTGCGTGCGTGCGTGCGTGCGTGCGTGCGTGCGTGTGTGTGTGTGTGTGTGTGTGTGTGTGTGTGTTTCTGTGCAATTCAACTCAGAAACAGCCAGGCAGGTCTTCATGAATATCTGCTGTGTGGTTTGTAGGTCAGTGTCATGAAGTGCTTGACCTTTCAGCTCTCAAGGCTCAAAATTGACTGAACACTGAAGGAAAGCCTTTTACTTGACCTAAAAGTCTTTGCGAGTGACCAACAGGGGAGGCAATTTCACAATCTGAGGGCTGAAATATACAGAGGTTGCATCCCTTTGTCCGGTGCGCCTTTAAGAAGGGTTTTTTTTGTTTGTTTGTTTGTTTGTTTTTTGTTTGTTTTTTAAATTTTTCCTTCATGAAAATTGCAACTTAAGCTACACACAAAAAGTTAAGGATCACTTTCACAAACATTCATAACTGTCAAAATAAGAAAGTCAATGCGTTGAAGTTTGGCCAACATTTAATTCCATTCTTTAGTGATAACGATACACAATTGCCTTCAATCTCGAGCAATCGTTTGGTGTGTACATTTGATTAAAGTGGGTACGTATCCAAATTTGATTTCCCAAAGTCATTGAAATCACAAGACAGGGCATACTGATGCTCCCAAAAGCTCAGTAATGCGTGTAACCACCATGGCTGTTCTGGCACTCGACGCAGCGAGTCCTCATCGAGTTGACCAGGTTGGTGAAGATCCTCTGTGGAAGCGCCTGCCACTCAGCCTGTAGCATCTGGTAGAGGTGTTGGGCATCCCTGGGAGGGGGGTGGCTCCTCACTTTGCGATCCAGCTCATCCCAGAGGTTCTCAATCGGGTTGAGATCGGGACTGCATGCTGGCCACTCCATTCTGTTGACTCCAGACTGCTGCAGGAAGTCGTTGACCACCCTTGCCCTGTGGGGGCCAGCATTGTCATCCTGGTAGACAGCCCTTGGTCCCATCTGCTGCAGTGTAGGCACAGCCAGCTGTCGAAGGATCTCATCCCGGTATCGGATGCCAGTCAGGTTACCCTGTACATGATACAAGGGTGTTATGTGGTGAAGGCTGAAGGCCCCCCAGACCATTACAGAACCTCCACCAAAGGCCACCTTTTCTTGGACAGTGGCGTCAGTAAAGCGTTGCCCTGGGCACCTCCAGACCCTCAGTCGGCCGTCGTTGTGGTGAAGGGTGAAGCGTGATTCATCACTGAACAGGACCTGGGACCATTGCTGACGTGTCCACCTCACATGACGTGCGCAGAAGGCGCGGCGTGCTGCCCGATGGGCTGGAGTTAAGCGTGGCCGTACTGCTGGGCGACGAGAACGGAGATTAAACCCATGTAGGCGGTTACGTATGGTCTGCTGGCTGATGTTGATGTTAGTAGCCACCCTGAACTGCCTTTGAATTATGCTGGAAGAGGCTGTTCTTGTCTGCAGGGCTTGTCGTTCAATGAGACGATCGTCACTTGGGGTTGTCTTCTTCGGTCGACCAGATCTGCGTCTTTCATGGACAATCCCAGTGGCTGTGAAGCGTTGAATCAGTCGGACAATGACCGAGATGGACACATGAAGTCGCCTGGCCACTTCTCGCTTGGGAACACCATCTTGGAACCATGCAACAGCTCGTCCCCTATCCAACTCGCTTAATTTTCGTCGTGGAGGCATTGTCAGATCAGGCCTACTACTGGTGGAATGTCTTCTTATATAGCCAAGCGAGCGACAGCATCTCACACATAAACAGCAGTGCTTTCACGTGCATAATGGTTTTTCCATCTGGCAAGTGCAATGTGTTCAGGCAGAACGGTCCAAAACAAGGTCATTTTTCGCAAGTTTCCGCTTTTCCGTTTGCGGCCCAGCTCAGTAGTAGAGAATCCCGTGCAATTTTCGCACTAACACAACATCGCCCACTTACAGCTGAACAAGAATTCATGACAATTTGGCTGGACTAAGAAATAAATAACAGTAGCGAACTGAGTTTATTACGCACCTGTTTTCACATACCGATCCTTAACTTTTTGTGCGTAGTATAGAACACCGAAGGCCGCTTTGAGAATACCTTGGTGCCCAGTATTTCAAAAGACATGTCAAATATCCCCACTGCAGTGTTAGTTCAACATTTTGTCGTGCGTACCAATAGCTCAGTTGGTAGAGCGCCGGAGTTGTAATCCAAGGGTTGCGGGTTCGAATCTCCGCCGGGCCGTTTCAGTACAGGGGGATTTTTCCCTTGGAGTTAACATAAGTTCTGACTCCATTTCCCATACAGTCTTTCGAATGAGGCTATAAACCGAGGTTCCGTGTGTGAACGCATGCATAACATCTTGCACACACGTAAAATCCCATCACCAACTTTCGGAAGAGAAGGCCAGTTTGGCCGTTGGTGTGGATGACACGTTACACATAGCATGCACCTTCCCCGAAAATGGAGTATGGCTGCCTTAATGGCGGGATAAAAACGGTCATGCACACAAAACTCCACTCCCTTTGTGGGCAGATGGGATTAATACTTGCCTGTCCATATAGGGAGTGCCCGCAGGAGTATCAGCCTGCGTACGCAGAAGAAGAAGAGAGAAGTCATGTGTACGGAGTGGAGAGTGAGCTTATGCTCTGCTATGTCAGTATTGTTTTTGTGTGTGTGTGTGTGTGTGTGTGTGTGTGTGTGTGTGTGTGTGTGTGTGTGTGTAGAACGGAGAATGTGCAGAATGTTCGCTGTAACAACAGAGTGTTGATTCGGTGCGCTCAGAGAGGAGAGAACGTCCTCAGCAAGTACAGCAGCATTTTGTGTGTAAAGTAGAAAGAAGGCATGCACTCTGTCGGATTCAGCATTCTTGTTGTGTGCACGGTACAGAGAACGAACCTTCTGAGTGTGACTACATCGCTGTGTGTGTGTTTGGCAGAGCGGAGAGTGTGGCATACCCCCACTGCTGGTCCAGCGCTACGCTGAGGAGCTGCGTCTGGACGTGATGAGCATAGCTCTGCTTCTGGAGCAAGTGCGAACGCTACAGCTGCACGCTCTTCAGCGACCTTGTGTATGTACTGGTGTAGTGTATAAAGTCTGTCGGTGTATGCAACTGAATCTTTTGTGAGTGGAGTTTGCTGCTTAAAAAAGTCCACATATATATATAGTTTTTGGTTGATTCAGATTTCCATAATCAGGCACCGCTCCACCGAGGAATCCGTTCAAGCAGACAATGCTCACAATAGTCAGCATACACTTGAAAGAAATCATAAGACTTGAACTGGGCTGCATTCTAATATTTATTTTTCATAAATTTTCGCCCTGTTCTTGGGTTTCATCAGACAATTGCAATCACAAACTAAAAAGGTATAAACAATATCCAGGCTTTGTCCATTGAAAACTTATTGAGGGAATTGTTTTCAATGGACAAAGCCTGGATATCCTTCTTCTTCCTTCTTCGTCCTAAAAAAGTGGTTCACTCAAAAATGAGAAGGTCACCAGCGCGCATGGTAAAAAAAGAAAATGCGACTCAGCCTGTTGGCCCCTGGAGCAAAATTTGGCAACAAGGGGTAGCACATGATATTTAAAAGGTTAAAAGCAATGGCCAGGTTAAGGCTTAGGTAACCATAAAATATCTGGGGAAGTTAAAATAGAAAAATCAGTCAATATGCAGATCTCAAGATTGTCGTATCAATTTGATTTTTAAAAGAGACTGCATTTGTGGCAATCTTGATGGCCCCCGGCAGTGAGTTCCACAGCCTTACAGAACTAGGATAAAATGAATGTAAATGGCTGTCAATATTTGATGCAGGTATGGCATAAGATTGACCGCCACTCCTGGTGCTACTTTTATTCAATACTAATTGTTCCATTGGGATATCAATTAGTTTAGTTCTGCCTTTGAAGAAGGTATTAAGTTTATTAAAAGCTCTTCTCTCTTCTAAGGGTTTCCATTCTAATTTCTTCATGTTCTTCCTAGTATTCCCTTTCTTTCTGATATGGTTCCTTGTTACGAACCGTGCTGCTCTCTTTTGAATCTTTTCGAGGTTATCAATGTCCTTTAGACTGTAAGGATCCCAGACTGAGCAACCATATTCCAGTGCTGGTCCTACCAGTGTTTTATAGCTGTCGTCCTTAACCTTTTGGGGGCAGTCGTTGATATTCCTGTATAAGAAAGTTAAGATGTTGTTTGCTTTCTTATATACTAAATTGTAATGTTCTTTCCATTTGAGACGACTATCTATAATCACGCCTAAATGTTTTGCAGCATTGGTTTCTTTAAGAATAGTATTGTGAATAGAGTATTCTGATCTAGTTGGTGAGCGTTTATTACATATACGCAACACTTGGCACTTCTGGGGATGAAATTCTATTTTTCAAGTTCTTTGCCACTCTTGTAAAGCGTTTAGATCTTCTTGTAGAATGCGTTTACCATTCTTGTTTCTGATTGTTCTATATACTAAGCTGTCATCTGCAAAAAGCCTTATAGTTGTTCCAGGAGAGATATTTCTACTTATGTCATTTATATAAATTAAAAAAAGGCCCCAGAACAGTTCCCTGTGGTACACCTGACAAGACTGGTTTACAATGGGATGAAGCCCTTCCACGATAACTTTCTGCGTTCTCCCAACGAGGAATGATCTAGACCATTTTAGCAAAGAACCGCCAATGCCGATGTGTTCTAATTTAAGTAGCAGGCCCTCATGGTCAGCCTTATCAAAGGCTTTAGAAAAGTCTAATAAAATTACATCAATTTGCTGTCTGTTGTTAAGACAGTTATTAACATCATTGAGAGTTGTTATAAGTTGAGTCTCACAACTCCTGCGCTGTCTAAAACCATGCTAGGCGTTATTTAAGAAGTCATATTTGTCAAGATGGTCCATTATGCTACTATATATTATATGTTCAAGTAATTTTGCTGATATGGATGTAAGAGATACAGCTGCTGCTAGTGAAGACTTCATATTCATAATCATAGAAACTTTAATTTTATTGTCACCAGGATTGTTGTCATCTGGTCCAGTGGTGGTATTGTCAACAGGATTGTTGTCATCTGGTCCAGTGGTGGTATTGTCAACAGGATTGTCTTCATCTGGTCCAGTGGTGGTATTGTCAACAGGATTGTTGTCATCTGGTCCAGTGGTGGTATTGTCAACAGGATTGTTGTCATCTGGTCCAGTGGTGGTATTGTCAACAGGATTGTCTTCATCTGGTCCAGTGGTGGTATTGTCAACAGGATTGTTGTCATCTGGTCCAGTGGTGGTATTGTCAGCAGGATTGTTGTCATCTGGTCCAGTGGTGGTATTGTCAACAGGATTGTTGTCATCTGGTCCAGTGGTGGTATTGTCAGCAGGATTGTTGTCATCTGGTCCAGTGGTGGTATTGTCAGCAGGATTGTTGTCATCTGGTCCAGTGGTGGTATTGTCAGCAGGATTGTTGTCATCTGGTCCAGTGGTGGTATTGTCAGCAGGATTGTTGTCATCTGGTCCAGTGGTGGTATTGTCAGCAGGATTGTTGTCATCTGGTCCAGTGGTGGTATTGTCAGCAGGATTGTTGTCATCTGGGCCAATGGTGGCATGATTCATCTTGAGACAGATTGCCATTTCTGACCTTACACAAACTGCATGCTAAATGTTCATGAAGGCAAGCAAGGGAGATAAATACTATGTATTTTAGCGAATAAAAGTAAGTTTGATGCCTTCAACCGGCAAATCTACGATGGAGAAGAATAGTGAGTCTTACATCTTTAACTGCCAAATCTACGATCGATGCTTTTCGTCTACAGAAGTTGCTACAGACATTTGTCTATGCTTTTCGTCAACAGAAGTTGCTACAGACATTTGTCTATGCTTTTCGTCTACAGAAGTTGCTACAGACATTTGTCGATGCTTTTCGTCTACAGAAGTTGCTACAGACATTTGTCGATGCTTTTCGTCTACAGAAGTTGCTACAGACATTTGTCGATGCTTTTCGTCTACAGAAGTTGCTACAGACATTTGTCGATGCTTGCCGCCACAGATGGGTGAACAGTGATGGGATTAAAAGAAGACTGAAAGAAAATGGTGTGATTTTTTTTCTATTCATCTCATCTTTTGTGCTCCTTTAGTGGCAGATCTCAGGCAGATTGTTCTGACTACTCCCATGTACAGTCATACCCATCTGAAAGCAATCAATGCCAGGTCGTCAGGAGGTAACCCACCAGAGGGGATACTGCACTGCTACTGAGTCATTTGGGTTGTCATCTATAGCGCCGGTTTTTGAGAACACGTGCTGGACACCAATTTATATACATCATATCAAGTCCGTTTTTTTTTTCCAGGAATGGAAACATTTAGACAGAGAAGGGGTTAGTTACCGCCAAGGACATAGACAAACAAAGCACAGAACAAGACACAATGCATTTCGACCTCTTGGGTCTTCTTCAGGCAAAAACAAATAACATTTAGGACAGTAGGAACGAAGACCGTAAAGCCACTTATCTTTTCATATTCGGCACCGGAACAAAATGGCTGCCGGACGGCTTTTCGTTCCTACTGCTCTAAATGTTATTTGTTTTTACCTGAAGAAGACCCAAGAGGTCAAAATGCATTGTGTCTTGTCCTGTACCTTGTTTGTCTGTGTCCTTGGCGGTAACTAAACCCCCCCCCCCCCCTTTCTAAATTTTGCTTCATTTTCCGCCCTCAGTCACTCCGTTTTGAAACTTTTCAGGAATGGCTTAAATCTGTTCTACATTGGTCGTTCTTTGTGTTTAAAGATTTTAAAATATGTGTTTGAATATTAAAATGCATTTGATTTAAAACAGAACCTACCAGTTTTCATTTGTTAGTATGCAGTAATCAGTGATGATTTTGAGGCTATAGTATGAATATCTTTCAGTTCTGAATATTAGTATGAGATTGTTAGCCCAAGCCGCATGATTGCCAGTTCGTGTCTTGGATTTAGCTGAGAAGAGGTGTTTTGCTCCCTACAGAGTTCTGTATAAATATGTGTGTGAAGTTCTTAAACTGCTTAAGCAACACTGATAGTCGGCTTTTTTTTTTAATGCTTTCGACACATATGTATAAAGCAAACATGCCATCAGCACCAGTTCAAGCGATGCAACCATAAGATAAAAAGAACATTGAGGATGTGGGACAGAAAAAAAGAGCGCTAAATGTTTGAGTTATGAATGTTTGTCTTTACTTTTTCCTCGCAGTAAAGAGAGAATTACGCTTTTAACCAGAAACATTTTTTTCTTTATTTTTTTTCTCACAGTTACGAGAGAATCCAATGGAAAGAGATAACAGTTATGTCCCTTTGAGCAGAGTGACGGTAAAAATGGCTGGCAGTGGGGAGTACTGAATCTCTGTGCCCTGCCAGTGAAAGCGTTAAGTCTGGATTATTGGAGGAGTTAATGGCAAATCAGTTCATACTGAATCCGAACGTTAAGTCTGGATTATTGGAGCAGTGAACGTTAAGTCCGGATTATTGGAGGAGTGAACGTTACGTCTGGATTATTGGAGGAGTTGACGGCAAATCAGTTCATACTGAATCCGAACAGGGATACCTGGGACCAATCAGTTCACACTGAATACGAACAGGGATACCTAGGACCAATCAGTTCACACTGAATACGAACAGGGATACCTAGGACCAATCAGTTCATACTGAATCCGAACAGGGATACCTAGGACCAATCAATTCACACTGAATCTGAACAGGGATACCTAGGACCAATCAGTTCATACTGAATCCGAACAGGGATACCTAGGACCAATCAGTTCATACTGAATACGAACAGGGATACCTAGGACCAATCAGTTCATACGGAATCTGAACAGGGATACCTTGGACCAATCAGTTCATACTGAATCTGAACAGGGATACCTAGGACCAATCAGTTCATACTGAATCCGAACAGGGATAGGTCGGACCAATCAGTTCATACTGAATCCGAACAGGGATACCTAGGACCAATCAGTTCACACTGAATCTGAACAGGGATACCTAGGACCAATCAGTTCATACTGAATCCGAACAGGGATACCTAGGACCAATCAGTTCACACTGAATACGAACAGGGATACCTAGGACCAATCAGTTCATACTGAATCCGAACAGGGATACCTTGGACCAATCAGTTCACACTAAATACGAACAGGGATACCTAGGACCAATCAGTTCATACTGAATCCGAACAGGGATACCTAGGACCAATCAGTTCATACTGAATCTGAACAGGGATACCTAGGACCAATCAGTTCATACTGAATCCGAACAGGGATACCTAGGACCAATCAGTTCACGGTCAGTTCTTGTAAGTGCGAATTTGTCCATGCGACAAGTGAAGGCCATCTTTGCCAACATTGCAATATGTCTTTCTGGTGGAGCTGATGCAGTGTTAAAATGTACAGGGAAAAGCACAGTGATGATTTATCCCCACTCCAAGCAGGCTGATCGTGCTGCATGTTTTTGTGTTTCTGTAACTCAGCAACTCTCATATGGAACTGCAGTGATTTGTGTTTGTTTTTGTTTGTTTGTTTGTTTCGTTTGTTTGTTTTCACTATATCTGATTGTCCTCAAAATCAGAAAAAGCGTAACATGTTGGCTTTACTGTGCTTTAATGTTACATGTCCGATTTATCTGTGATACTTAAACTGAGCAGTTCTCTGTGGACAGTGCGTGGACAGTGGCCAAATAAAGCTGCAAGTGATTGAGCCCAGTGCTAACTAATAATTCTTTATTGTATCGACAGGGCCTGGATCTAGACAATGACAGTAACAGTAGTTTGGGGTGTGTAGTGTGAGAACAGTACCACACAGATACTACAAAAGAATGAAGAGGAGGAAGATCGTTTGATAAGAAAATTTCAAAACTTTTAGTAGAAAGAAGAACAGACAAACCGAGAACATCAAAAGATGGTTACATAAAATCTTAAACTTGACACTATGAGAAAGTGACGTGTCTGTCTTCTCCTCACTCAGGTGCCCAACGAACTGCTGGCCGACGACTGCCGCAAAGCCTGCAACCTGCAGATCTCCTCCCTGGCCGAGTTCTTCATCTCCATCGGCCTGCCCATGTACATCCCCCGCATCCTGTCCGGCGGCGTCAGCACTGTGCAGCAGATGCTCGCCATGACCGAGGCCGACATCCCCCGCCTCACCGGCGCCGACTCCTACCACGTGAAGAGGATCTCCCACGCCATCCAGTGGGTCAAGGCCAAACTGAACTCCCCCACCCAGGGCTCCACCACGTCGTCCAGCAGTGACGGGAAGAGTGGGGGAGGTGGGGGAGGTAGCAGCAGCGGAACGAAACAGAACAGCGGAAGCAGTGTGAAAGACAAGGTTTGATGCTGGTGGAAGGTCTTTGGGCAGGAATGGGACACAACGGTGGAAAGAGTGTTAAAGATGAGGTGTAATGCTGGTGGAAGGTCTTTGGGCAGGAATGGGACACAACGGTGGAAAGAGTGTTAAAGATGAGGTGTAATGCTGGTGGAAGGTCTTTGGGCAGGAATGGGACACAACGGTGGAAAGAGTGTTAAAGATGAGGTGTAATGCTGGTGGAAGGTCTTTGGGCAGGAATGGGACACAACGGTGGAAAGAGTGTTAAAGATGAGGTGTAATGCTGGTGGAAGGTCTTTGGGCAGGAATGGGACAAAAAGGTGGAAAGAGTGTTAAAGATGAGGTGTAATGCTGGTGGAAGGTCTTTGGGCAGGAGTGGGACACAACGGTGGAAAGAGTGTTGAAGATGAGGTTCGGTGTTGGTGGAAGGTTTCTAGACAGGAACAAGACAGAAGGGCGTGAGCAGTGTTGAAGGATTCACACTGGTGAAATGTTGCGGGACAGGAAGGAGGCACAGCATTGGGAACACTGACAAAGACGAGGTTTAAAGTTGGTGGAAGATTTTGAGACAGGACCAAGACACAGCAACGTAATCAGTATTGTGGTTTGATGCTGGTGGAAGATTTCAGGATTCCTAGCTGACCGCTTGGCCCTTCAGTGGATTTCGTGCAGTGTTGCTTTGTTTACATTGCCAACAGCCTTGATGTCTATTTGTATATATCATTTGAACGCATAATGTTCATCTTTGTCTTTCTTTTTTTATCCTGAAATATGTATAATATATTAATGTTCCATAAATGTACTTTAAAACCAATTAAACAGCTTTAATGTCAGGAAAGCCTGAACTAAATTTGCTATTTTAAGAAATAGACTTGTGGCGAATTTTGTGACTTTGAAAGCTTTGACTCGGTCATGTTGTAACTATGGAACAGATGTTGTTTCGTGTAAACCCAACCTTTTTTTTTCAAATCTTTGTTGCTGGTTGTTTGTTGTTGACTTTCACACTGTTTTCCATACTCATCAACTTTGTAATCTTAATCAAAATGGCTGCAAGTGTTCCAAGAAAATACCGCTTAATGACAGCAAAGAACAGTTTTGAACCAATTTCGCTGGAACAAAACGAGACATGTGCGCATTTTCAGCAGAGCTGCCTCTAGACTGACAAATACTGCAACAAAAAGTACGAGTAATATTCTTCTCTTTTTAAAGTTTATGGTCACAGAAAATGCCAAGGGCATCTGCAGAAATAAACAGTCATGAAGGAGATGAATTTAGGAACCGATGTAGCGTCTCCATGATTAGTTGGGTAACAAACAACATGAACTGAATTGAACTAAAAGCATAATATAGTTCTTTTGTTGTAAAGTCATATATGTAAAGCATAATATAGTTCTTTTGTTGTAAAGTCATATATTGTCGGTCCGGTGGAGGATGGTGGTTTTTGCCCCCAAATTAGCACCTGTCTTTTCCCGTTCCTCAGAGTTCTTTCAGAGTTGTTCTTTGCTGTGCTGAGGGGTCCTGAAGACTTGGTCTGCTCACGACAGTGCAGCCTGAGGCAGGTAGATGAGCGTGCACCCGTGTGATGTCTGCATTCTGTTGGCTCGGAAGTCTGTGATAAATGAGGTGTTTCTGGCGGAACTTCAGGGATCAGATGAAATCCTTGTCGTCATGCATTCCACAGGAATGATAGGAATGGTACGTTTTCTGTAGGACTGCTGTTCTCAGCCGGAGTGATGTGTAGCTTTAGGAATGCTTGGTGTGTTGATGAATGGTATATTTTCCAAGAAGGAACGAGCGAATGTTGTTTTATTTGAAAGTGAGCATGAAGGATGCACTGGTGTGGAGTTGCTTCATGATGCGTTGTGTTAAAATTGTTGGATTGCTACACAGTTTACATTTCTGTTCAGAATAGTGCAGACCATTTGACTGTGTAATCAAAAGAAACAGTCGCTCATTTTTAAGTCAGTGAGTCAGGAAATTCAACACAACTTAAGTCATTTGAATATGTCACTTAGAGAAACAAACACTCATCCTTTAAATGAGTCGGGCAGAAAAAAAATCTGCACATTCCTAACAGAATGATTATTTCATTCTTAAAAATTAGTTCACTGTCTGTCTGTTATTGCTCTGTTTGACATGTTGGGCAAATTTGAAATTTGCTGCTCACATTTTTCATGGAGTTTTGAGCTTGTGTGAGAGAGAAGATGCATATCTTCAATCAGTCAAAAATAGAATGGAAAATTCAATACCGCAGAAAAGCCGATAAAATCACAGATCTTCTTTGCCTTAAATTACACAGATTCACATTCATTTAGAGTCGACAGGAAGTGTTCATCATGTGTTGATTTTTTTCTTTGTAATAAAAAGAAGAAAGAGAGACACAAGGGAGGAGACTCTGAGATGAGCCTTTGGATTCCACTTTAACAACATGAATTAAAGTGACGAAAACGCACAGCATTGTTAAGAGACTAGTCAGTCTGGAAATGCAGATGGACCTGCCTGTGGTGTTTGAGGAAATGATACCCAGTTTGAAGTTAGTATGCATTGTCTCAAATCTCTTCTAGGGTGGTATGCTTTAGATCAAAAGGAAAACCATACAAAATAAAATCTAAACAGACATAAGCGGCTTAGTACTGTTTGACCTACTCCATTGGGAAACGTGTAAGTAGAGCAGAAAAGTATGTGGCTCGACAATCAACCCAAGTTTAGTTAAAGTCTCATCTTTTGGTTTTCAGCATGATGCAAGGTTTTGATTTTCAATTGACCAAGTTGTCCTGCTCTACATCAAACTATGATTAAAAAACAAACAAAAACTAACAATCATTTTGCACTGACTTCGTTTAGTTTTTATGGCAAGATACTAAGCTTTACCACTGTAAATGGACTAACAAAGATTAGCCGATAAAAGTTTTTTAAAAATTATTTGAATTGGAAACATGATCTATAATTGTTGTAAACATGAAATATCTTGAAACAAAAACTACAAGTGACATGTCTGTTTTGGGTTTTTTTTTTTCCCATATAAATGAGCGAACATCATCATAAACTCTTCACTCAGTTGGCACTGTTGACCTTGTAGAAAAAAAATCTGTAAGTCACATGACCAGTTTGCTGTCACACGATTGGTCGTTTCAGATTTCTGTGCATCGAGGACGGATGACTGACACCAAACTTAAAGAGTGTTGAAGTCTTTGGAAATGGGACAAATGATGAGGGGTTAAGAACAGGGGAAATTGGACAGATGACACAGAAGTTAAGAACAGGGGAAATGGGACAAATGATACAGGGGTGGAGAACAGGGGAAATGGGACAAATGATAAGGGGTTAAGAACAGGGGAAATGGGACAAATGATACAGGGGTGGAGAACAGGGGAAATGGGACAAATGATACAGGGGTTAAGAACAGGGGAAATGGGACAAATGATACAGGGGTGGAGAACAGGGGAAATGTGACAAATGATACAGGGGTAGAGAACAGGGGAAATGGGACAAATGATACAGGGGTGGAGAACAGGGGAAATGGGACAAATGATACAGGGGTGGTGAACAGGGGAAATGGGACAAATGATACAGGGGTGGAGAACAGGGAAATGGGACAAATGATACAGGGGTGGTGAACAGGGGAAATGGGACAAATGATACAGGGGTGGAGAACAGGGGAAATGGGACAAATGATACAGGGGTGTGAAACAGGGGAAATGTGACAAATGATACAGGGGTTAAGAACAGGGGAAATGGGACAAATGATAAGGGGTTAAGAACAGGGGAAATGGGGGACAAATGATACAGGGGTGGAGAACAGGGGAAATGGGACAAATGATACAGGGGTTAAGAACAGGGGAAATGGGACAAATGATACAGGGGTAGAGAACAGGGGAAATGGGACAAATGATACAGGGGTGGAGAACAGGGGAAATGGGACAAATGATACAGGGGTGGTGAACAGGGGAAATGGGACAAATGATACAGGGGTGGTGAACAGGGGAAATGGGACAAATGATACAGGAGTGGTGAACAGGGGAAATGGGACAAATGATACAGGGGTGGTGAACAGGGGAAATGGGACAAATGATACAGGGGTTAGAACAGGGGAAATGGGACAAATGATACAGGGGTTAAGAACAGGGGAAATGGGACAAATGATACAGTGGTGGATAACAGGGGAAATGGGACAAATGATACAGGGTGGTGAACAGGGGAAAATGGGACAAATGATAAGGGGTTAAGAACAGGGGAAATGGGACAAATGATACAGTGGTGGATAACAGGGGAAATGGGACAAATGATACAGGGGTGGTGAACAGGGGAAATGGGACAAAATAAGGGTTAAACAGGGGAAATTACAATGAACAGGGTAGAAGGAATGGGACAAATGATAAGGGGTTAAGAACAGGGGAAATGGGACAAATGATACAGGGGTTAAGAACAGGGGAAATGGGACAAATGATACAGGGGTTAAGAACAGGGGAAATGGGACAAATGATAAGTAAACAGGGAATGGACAATGATACAGGGTGAACAGGGAAATGGGACAAATGATACAGGGGTAGAACAGGGGAAATGGGACAAATGATACAGGGGTGGTGAACAGGGGAAATGGGACAAATGATACAGGGGTGGATGAACAGGGGAAATGGGACAAATGATACAGGGGTGGAGAACAGGGGAAATGGGACAAATGATACAGGGGTGGTGAACAGGGGAAATGGGACAAATGATACAGGGGTGGAGAACAGGGGAAATGGGACAAATGATACAGGGGTGGTAGAACAGGGGAAATGGGACAAATGATACAGGGGTGGAGAACAGGGGAAATGGGACAAATGATACAGGGGTGGAGAACAGGGGAAATGGGACAAATGATACAGGGGTGGAAAACAGGGGAAATGGGACAAATGATACAGGGGTGGAACAGGGAAATGGGACAAATGATACAGGGTGGGAACAGGGGAAATGGGACAAATACAGGTGAGAACAGGGGATGGCAAGATACAGGTGGGAACAGGAATGGGACAAATGATACAGGGGTGGAGAACAGGGGAAATGGGACAAATGATACAGTAGGGGTGGATGAACAGGGGAAAGGGAATCAAATGATACAGGGGTGGTGAACAGGGGAAATGGGACAAATGATACAGGGGTGGAGAACAGGGGAAATGGGACAAATGATACAGGGGTGGTGAACAGGGGAAATGGGACAAATGATACAGGGGTGGAGAACAGGGGAAATGGGACAAATGATACAGGGGTGGTGAACAGGGGAAATGGGACAAATGATACAGGGGTGGTGAAAGGGGAAATGGGACAAATGATACAGGGGTGGAGAACAGGGGAAATGGGACAAATGATACAGGGGTGGAGAACAGGGGAAATGGGACAAATGATACAGGGGTGGAAACAGGGAAATGGGACAAATGATACAGGGGTGGAGAACAGGGGAAATGGGACAAATGATACAGGGGTGGAGAACAGGGGAAATGGACAATGATACAGGGGTAGAGAACAGGGAAATGGACAAATGATACAGGGGTTAAGAACAGGGGAAATGGACAAATGATACAGGGGTGGAGAACAGGGGAAATGGACAAATGATATGAGAACAGGGGTGGGAATGATACAGGGGAAAAGGGAAACAATGATACAGGGTGGAGAACAGGGAAATGGGACAAATGATACAGGGGTGGTGAACAGGGGAAATGGGACAAATGATACAGGGGTGGAGAACAGGGGAAATGGGACAATGATCAGGGGTAGAGAACAGGGGAAATGGGACAAATGATACAGGGGTTAAAACAGGGGAAATGGGACAAATGATACAGGGGTGGATAACAGGGAAATGGGACAAATGATACAGGGGTGGGAACAGGGGAAATGGGACAAATGATACAGGGGTGGTGAACAGGGGAAATGGGACAAATGATACAGGGGTGGTGAACAGGGGAAATGGGACAAATGATACAGGGGTGGGAACAGGGGAAATGGGACAAAGATACAGGGGTGGAACAGGGGAAATGGGACAAATGATACAGGGGTGAGAACAGGGGAAATGGGACAAATGATAAGGGGTAAGAACAGGGGAAATGGGACAAATGATACAGGGGTGGTGAACAGGGGAAATGGGACAAATGATACAGGGGTGGATAACAGGGGAAATGGGACAAATGATACAGGGGTGGAAACAGGGGAAATGGGACAAATGATACAGGGGTGTAGAACAGGGGAAATGGGACAAATGATACAGGGGTAGAACAGGGGAAATGGGACAAATGATACAGGGGTGGAGAACAGGGGAAATGGGACAAATGATACAGGGGTAAGAACAGGGGAAATGGGACAAATGATACAGGGGTGGTAGAACAGGGGAAATGGGACAAATGATACAGGGGTGGAGAACAGGGGAAATGGGACAAATGATACAGGGGTGGAGAACAGGGGAAAATGGGACAAATGATACAGGGGTGGAGAACAGGGGAAATGGGACAAATGATACAGGGGTGAGAACAGGGGAAATGGGACAAATGATACAGGGGTGGAGAACAGGGAAATGGGACAAATGATACAGGGTGGAGAACAGGGGAAATGGGACAAATGATACAGGGGTTGAACAGGGAAATGGGACAAATGATACAGGGGTGGAGAACAGGGGAAATGGGACAAATGATACAGGGGTAGAAACAGGGGAAATGGGACAAATGATACAGGGGTGGTAGAACAGGGGAAATGGGACAAATGATACAGGGGTTAAGAACAGGGGAAATGGGACAAATGATACAGGGGTGGAGAACAGGGGAAATGGGACAATGATACAGGGGTGGAGAACAGGGGAAATGGGACAAATGATACAGGGGTGAGAGAACAGGGGAAATGTGGGACAAATGATACAGGGGTGGAGAACAGGGGAAATGGGACAAATGATACAGGGGTGAGGAACAGGGGAAATGGGACAAATGATACAGGGGTGGAGAACAGGGGAAATGGGACAAATGATACAGGGGTGAGAACAGGGAAATGGGGACAAATGATACAGGGTGGAGAACAGGGGAAATGGGACAAATGATACAGGGGTGGAGAACAGGGGAAATGGGACAAATGATACAGGGGTGGAGAACAGGGGAAATGGGACAAATGATACAGGGGTGGTAGAAACAGGGGAAATGGGACAAATGATACAGGGGTGGAGAACAGGGGAAATGGGACAAATGATACAGGGGTGGAGAACAGGGGAAATGGGACAAATGATACAGGGGTGAGAACAGGGGAAATGGGACAAATGATACAGGGGTGGAAGGAGAAAACAGGGGAAGGAAATGGGACAAATGATACAGGGGTTGAGAACAGGGGAAATGGGACAAATGATACAGGGGTGGAGAACAGGGGAAATGGGACAAATGATACAGGGGTGGAGAACAGGGGAAATGGGACAAATGATACAGGGGTGGAGAACAGGGGAAATGGGACAAATGATACAGGGGTGGTGAACAGGGGAAATGGGGACAAATGATACAGGGTGGTGAGAACAGGGGAAATGGGACAAATGATACAGGGGTGGAGAACAGGGGAAATGGGACAAATGATACAGGGGTGTAGAACAGGGGAAATGGGACAAATGATACAGGGGTTGAGAACAGGGGAAATGGGACAAATGATACAGGGGTTAAGAACAGGGGAAATGGGACAAATGATACAGGGGTGAGAGAACAGGGGAAATGGGACAAATGATACAGGGGTGTGAGAACAGGGGAAATGGGACAAATGATACAGGGGTGGTGAACAGGGGAAATGGGACAAATGATACAGGGGTGGAGAACAGGGGAAATGGGACAAATGATACAGGGGTGGTGAAGGAAATGGGAAATTACAGGGTGAACAGAATGGAAATTACAGGGGTGGAGAACAGGGGAAATGGGACAAATGATACAGGGGTGGAGAACAGGGGAAATGGGACAAATGATACAGGGGTGGAGAACAGGGGAAATGGGACAAATGATACAGGGGTTGGAGAACAGGGGAAATGGGACAAATGATACAGGGGTGGAAACAGGGGAAATGGGACAAATGATACAGGGGTGGTAGAACAGGGGAAATGGGACAAATGATACAGGGGTGAGAACAGGGGAAATGGGACAAATGATACAGGGGTGGAGAACAGGGGAAATGGGACAAATGATACAGGGGTGGAGAACAGGGGAAATGGGACAAATGATACAGGGGTGGTGAACAGGGGAAATGGGACAAATGATACAGGGTGGTGAAGAACAGGGGAAATGGGACAAATGATACAGGGGTAGGGGTAGAGAACAGGGAAATGGGACAAATGATACAGGGGTGGAGAACAGGGAAATGTGACAAATGATACAGGGGTGAGAACAGGGGAAATGGGACAAATGATACAGGGGTGGTGAACAGGGAATGGGACAAATGATACAGGGGTGAGAACAGGAAATGGGACAAATGATACAGGGGTGGATAACAGGGGAAATGGGACAAATGTACAGGGGTAGAGAACAGGGGAAATGGGACAAATGATACAGGGGTGAGAACAGGGGAAATGGGACAAATGATACAGGGGTGGAGAACAGGGGAAATGGGACAAATGATACAGGGTAGAGAACAGGGGAAATGGGACAAATGATACATGGGTAGAGAACAGGGGAAATGGGACAAATGATACAGGGTAGAGAACAGGGGAAATGGGACAAATGATACAGGGGTGGAGAAACAGGGGAAATGGGACAAATGATACAGGGGTGGTGAACAGGGGAAATGGGACAAATGATAAGGGGTTAAGAACAGGGGAAATGGGACAAATGATACAGGGGTGGAGAACAGGGGAAATGGGACAAATGATACAGGGGTGGAGAACCAGGGGAAATGGGACAAATGATACAGGGGTTAAGAACAGGGGAAATGGGACAAATGATACAGGGGTGGAGAACAGGGGAAATGGGACAAATGATACAGGGGTTAGAACAGGGGAAATGGGACAAATGATACAGGGGTGGTGAACAGGGGAAATGGGACAAATGATACAGGGGTAGTGAACAGGGGAAATGGGACAAATGATACAGTGTTGGTGAACAGGGGAAATGGGACAAATGATACAGGGGTTAAGAACAGTGGAAATGGGACAAATGATACAGGGGTAGAGAACAGGGGAAATGGGACAAATGATACAGGGGTGGATAACAGGGGAAATGGGACAAATGATACAGGGGTTAAGAACAGGGGAAATGGGACAAATGATACAGGGGTGAGAACAGGGGAAATGGGACAAATGATACAGGGGTGGAGAACAGGGGAAATGGGACAAATGATACAGGGGTTAAGAACAGGGGAAATGGGACAAATGATACAGGGGTTAAGAACAGGGGAAATGGGACAAATGATACAGGGGTAAGAACAGGGGAAATGGGACAATGATACAGGGGGGATAACAGGGGAAATGGACAAATGATACAGGGGTTAAGAACAGGGGAAATGGGACAAATGATACAGGGGTAAGAACAGGGGAAATGGGACAAATGATACAGGGGTGGAAACAGGGGAAATGGGACAAATGATACAGGGGTGGTGAACAGCGGAAATGGGACAAATGATACAGGGTGGTGAACAGGGGAAATGGGACAAATGAATACAGGGGTGGTTGAACAGGGGAAATGGGACAAATGATACAGGGGTGTAGAACAGGGGAAATGGACAAATGATACAGGGGTGGAGAACAGGGGAAATGGGACAAATGATACAGGGGTGTGAGAACAGGGGAAATGGGACAAATGGATACAGGGGTGGATAACAGGGGAAATGGGACAAATGATACAGGGGTTAAGAACAGGGGAAATGGGACAAATGATACAGGGGTGGAGAACAGGGGAAATGGGACAAATGATACAGGGGTGGGAACAGGGGAAATGGACAAATGATACAGGGTAGAGAACAGGGAAATGGGACAAATGATACAGGGGTAGAGAACAGGGGAAATGGGACAAATGATACAGGGTGTAGAGAACAGGGGAAATGGACAAATGATACAGGGGGTGGAGAACAGGGGAAATGGGACAAATGATACAGGGGTGGAGAACAGGGAAATGGGACAAATGTACAGGGGTAGGAACAGGGGAAATTGGACAAATGATACAGGGGTAGAGAACAGGGGAAATGGGACAAATGATACAGGGGTGGATAACAGGGGAAATGGGACAAATGATACAGGGGTGGATAATAGGGGAAATGGACAAATGATACAGGGGTAGAGAACAGGGGAAATGGGACAATGATACAGGGGTGGTAACAGGGGAAATGGGACAAATGATAAGGGGTTAGAACAGGGGAAATGGGACAAATGATACAGGGGTGGATAACAGGGGAAATGGGACAAATGATACAGGGGTAGAGAACAGGGGAAATGGGACAAATGATACAGGGGTGGAGAACAGGGGAAATGGGACAAATGATACAGGGGTGGAGAACAGGGGAAATGGGACAAATGATACAGGGGTGGAGAACAGGGGAAATGGGACAAATGATACAGGGGTGGAGAACAGGGGAAATGGGACAAATGATACAGGGGTGAGAACAGGGGAAATGGGACAAATGATACAAGGGTGGAGAACAGGGGAAATGGGACAAATGATACAGGGGTGAGAACAGGGGAAATGGGACAAATGATACAGGGGTTAAGAACAGGGGAAATGGGACAAATGATACAGGGGTGGTGAACAGGGGAAATGGGACAAATGATACAGGGGTGGAGAACAGGGGAAATGGGACAAATGATACAGGGGTGGGAACAGGGGAAATGGGACAAATGATACAGGGGTGGTGAACAGGGGAAATGGGACAAATGATACAGGGGTAAGAACAGGGAAATGGGACAAATGATACAGGGGTGGTGAACAGGGGAAATGGGACAAATGATACAGGGTGTGAGAACAGGGAAATGGACAAATGATACAGGGGTTAAGAACAGGGGAAATGGGACAAATGATACAGGGGTGGTGAACAGGGGAAATGGGACAAATGATACAGGGGTTAAGAAACAGGGGAAATGGGACAAATGATACAGGGGTGGGAACAGGGGAAATGGGACAAATGATACAGGGGTGGAGAACAGGGAAATGGACAAATGATACAGGGGTGGAGAACAGGGGAAATGAGACAAATGATACAGGGGTGGTGAAACAGGGGAAATGGGACAAATGATACAGGGGTGATGAACAGGGAAATGGACAAATGATACAGGGGTTAAGAACAGGGGAATGGGACAAATGATACAGGTGCAGAGAACAGGGGAAATGGGACAAATGATACAGGGTTAAGAACAGGGGAAATGGGACAAATGATACAGGGGTGGTGAACAGGGGAAATGGGACAAATGATACAGGGGTAGAGAAGAGGGGAAATGGGACAAATGATACAGGGGTAGAGAACAGGGGAAATGGGACAAATGATACAGGGGTGTGAACAGGGGAAATGTGACAAATGATAAGGGGTAGAGAACAGGGGAAATGGACAAATGATACAGGGGTGGAGAACAGGGGAATGGGACAAATGATACAGGGGTGGAGAACAGGGGAAATGGGACAAATGATACAGGGTAGAGAACAGGGGAAATGGGACAAATGATACAGGGGTTAAGAACAGGGGAAATGGGACAAATGATACAGGGGTAGAGAACAGGAGAAATGTGACAAATGATACAGGGGTGAGAACAGGGGAAATGGGACAAATGATACAGGGGTGGAGAACAGGGGAAATGGGACAAATGATACAGGGGTGGTGAACAGGGGAAATGGGACAAATGATACAGGGTTAAGAACAGGGAAATGGGACAAATGATCAGGGGTGGACAACAGGGAAATGGGACAAATGATACAGGGGTGGAGAACAGGGGAAATGGGACAAATGATACAGGGGTAGAGAACAGGGGAATGGGACAAATGATACAGGGTGGTAACAGGGGAAATGGGACAAATGATACAGGGGTTGAACAGGGGAAATGGGACAAATGATACAGGGGTGGAGAACAGGGGAAATGGGACAAATGATACAGGGGTGGTGAACAGGGAAATGGGACAAATGATACAGGGTGGAGAACAGGGGAAATGGGACAAATGATACAGGGTGGAGAACAGGGGAAATGGGACAAATGATACAGGGGTTAAGAACAGGGGAAATGGGACAAATGATACAGGGGTGGAGAACAGGGGAAATGGGACAAATGATACAGGGGTGGTGAACAGGGAAATGGACAAATGATACAGGGGTTAAGAACAGGGGAAATGGGACAAATGATAAGGGGTTAAGAACAGGGGAAATGGGACAAATGATACAGGGGTGGATAACAGGGGAAATGGGACAAATGATACAGGGTGGAGAACAGGGGAAATGGGACAAATGATACAGGGGTAGAGAACAGGGGAAATGGGACAAATGATACAGGGGTGGAGAACAGGGGAATGGGACAAATGATACAGGGGTGGAGAACAGGGGAAATGGGACAAATGATACAGGGGTAGAGAACAGGGGAAATGGGCAAATGATACAGGGGTGGACAACAGGGGAAATGGGACAAATGATAAGGGGTTAAGAACAGGGGAAATGGGACAAATGATACAGGGGTGGAGAACAGGGGAAATGGGACAAATGATACAGGGGTTAAGAACAGGGGAAATGGGACAAATGATACAGGGGTTAAGAACAGGGGAAATGGGACAAATGATACAGGGGTAGAGAACAGGGGAAATGGGACAAATGATACAGGGGTTAAGAACAGGGGAAATGGGACAAATGATACAGGGGTAGAGAACAGGGGAAATGGGACAAATGATACAGAGGTGGAGAACAGGGGAAATGGGCAATGATACAGGGGTTAAGAACAGGGGAAATGGGACAAATGATACAGGGGTTAAGAACAGGGGAAATGGGACAAATGATACAGGGGTGGAGAACAGGGAAATGGCACAAATGATACAGGGGTGGAGAACAGGGGAAATGGGACAAATGATACAGGGGTGGAGAACAGGGGAAATGGACAAATGATACAGGGGTAGAGAACAGGGGAAATGGGACAAATGATACAGGGGTGGAGAACAGGGGAAATGGGACAAATGATACAGGGGTGGATAACAGGGGAAATGGGACAAATGATAAGGGGTTAAGAACAGGGGAAATGGGACAAATGATACAGGGGTAGAGAACAGGGGAAATGGGACAAATGATACAGGGGTAGAGAACAGGGGAAATGGGACAAATGATAAGGGGTTAAGAACAGGGGAAATGGGACAAATGATAAGGGGTTAAGAACAGGGGAAATGGGACAAATGATAAGGGGTTAAGAACAGGGGAAATGGGACAAATGATACAGGGGTAGAGAACAGGGGAAATGGGACAAATGATACAGGGGTAGAGAACAGGGGAAATGGGACAAATGATACAGGGGTAGGAACAGGGGAAATGGGACAAATGATACAGGGGTTAGAGAACAGGGGAAATGGGACAAATGATACAGGGGTTAGAAGGGAAATGGCAAATGAAAGGGGTAAGAACGGGAAAGGGACAAATGATACAGGGGTAGAGAACAGGGGAAATGGGACAAATGATACAGGGGTGATGAACAGGGGAAATGGGACAAATGATACAGGGGTGAGAACAGGGGAAATGGGACAAATGATACAGGGGTAGAGAACAGGGGAAATGGGACAAATGATACAGGGGTGGAGAACAGGGAAATGGGACAAATGATACAGGGGTGGAGAACAGGGGAAATGGGACAAATGATACAGGGGTGGATAACAGGGGAAATGGGACAAATGATACAGGGGGTAGAACAGGGGAAATGGGACAAATGATACAGGGGTGGTAGAACAGGGGAAATGGGACAAATGATACAGGGGTAGGGATGGAAAACAGGGGAAAGGGAAAGACAAATGATACAGGGGTTAAGAACAGGGGAAATGGGACAAATGATACAGGGGTGGTGAACAGGGGAAATGGGACAAATGATACAGGGGTGGTGAACAGGGGAAATGGGACAAATGATACAGGGGTTAAGAACAGGGGAAATGGGACAAATGATACAGGGGTTAGAACAGGGGAAATGGGACAAATGATACAGGGGTTGAAGGAATGACAGAGTGAAGAATGGGACAAATGATAAGGGGTTAAGAACAGGGGAAATGGGACAAATGATACAGGGTGAGGAACAGGGGAAATGGGACAAATGATAAGGGGTTAGAAGAACAGGGGAAATGGGACAAATGATACAGGGTGGTGAACAGGGGAAATGGACAAATGATACAGGGGTAAAACAGGGGAAATGGGACAAATGATAAGGGGTTAGAACAGGGGAAATGGGACAAATGATACAGGGGTGGAAACAGGGGAAATGGGACAAATGATAAGGGGTTAAGAAACAGGTGGGAAAGGGACAAATGATACAGGGGTGGAAACAGGGGAAATGGGACAAATGAATAAAAAGGAAAGGGAATGTAGGTAAGAACAGGGGAAATGGGACAAATGATACAGGGGTTGAAGAACAGGGGAAATGGGACAAATGATACAGGGGTAGAGAACAGGGGAAATGGGACAAATGATACAGGGGTTAAGAACAGGGGAAATGGGACAAATGATACAGGGGTAGGAAACAGGGGAAATGGGACAAATGATAACGGGGTTAAGAACAGGGGAAATGGGACAAATGATACAGGGGTAGAGAACAGGGGAAATGGGACAAATGATACAGGGGTTAAGAACAGGGGAAATGGGACAAATGATACAGGGGTAAGAGAACAGGGGAAATGGGACAAATGATACAGGGGTTAGAGAACAGGGGAAATGGGACAAATGATACAGGGGGTAGAGAACAGGGGAAATGGGACAAATGATACAGGGGTGTAGAACAGGGGAAATGGGACAAATGATACAGGGGTTAAGAACAGGGGAAATGGGACAAATGATACAGGGGTAGAGAACAGGGGAAATGGGACAAATGATACAGGGGTGGAGAACAGGGGAAATGGGACAAATGATACAGGGGTGGTGAACAGGGGAAATGGGACAAATGATACAGGGGTTAAGAACAGGGGAAATGGGACAAATGATACAGGGGTAGAGAACAGGGGAAATGGGACAAATGATACAGGGGTGGAGAACAGGGGAAATGGGACAAATGATACAGGGGTGGATAACAGGGGAAATGGGACAAATGATACAGGGGTTAAGAACAGGGGAAATGGGACAAATGATACAGGGGTGGAGAACAGGGGAAATGGGACAAATGATACAGGGGTGGAGAACAGGGGAAATGGGACAAATGATAAGGGGTTAAGAACAGGGGAAATGGGACAAATGATACAGGGGTAGAGAACAGGGGAAATGGGACAAATGATACAGGGGTGGTGAACAGGGGAAATGGGACAAATGATACAGGGGTTAAGAACAGGGGAAATGGGACAAATGATACAGGGGTGGTGAACAGGGGAAATGGGACAAATGATACAGGGGTGGAGAACAGGGGAAATGGGACAAATGATACAGGGGTTAAGAACAGGAGAATGATGCAATGCACAGAAACTGAACTGAGGACAGATGATCTCTCTGAGTTGTTCTTAAAGAGAAAAGGAACAAGGAGGCTGGTGAAGTGCTGATGGAGTGCTCAACTAGAGGCTGGACTAAGTTTTCTCGCACCAGAAGCTACAGAAAACACCTAGTTCTCAGACTTATGTGCCCCTTGTACAACTACAACTGCCACCACCACTGCTATTACTGCTGCTGCTGCTTCTGCGAACTACTACCACAACAACTGTTACAACCGTCACTACTACTACTACTACTACTGCTGTTGCTGCTACTGCTGCTGCTGTTGCTGCTACTGCTGCTACTGCTACCACTACTACAAATAGTACTACTACTACTACCACCTCTTCATTTCAGTCATTTATAGAGATGATAATTTTTTTTGTAATTGAACATGGAAAAATATGGAAAAGGAAATGCTTAAAGAATGCAGCCTTTCCTTCTTTTACTCTTATCTATTTATCATCATTTTGGTCGTGGTTTAGGTTTTGTTTTAGTGTGTGTCAGAGTGAGCTTATTCTTTCGTTTTGCTTCTGGTTTGAAATGTATCATTTATCTTATTTATATATGTTCATAGCAAGATGCACGCATTTTGATTAGGTTGTGAAGAGTATTTTATCTGATCAGGAGCTAATGAAGAAGGATGCACTATAAGCATTGTTCATTTTCGTATCATCACTGTTTGAGGAACTGTGGCATGGGTTTTTTTTTTTATTTGCGTCAAAATTTGAGGTCTGTCTCCAACTAATAGTGCCAGGTTTAATTTAGTCAGTTTCTAGAGATGTTACTGTTATGTAAGTTCACTGGTGTACGTTTATGTTGTTGTGCCTGCATGAATTGTGTGTGTGTGTGTGTGTGTGTGTGTGTGTGTGTGTGTGTGTGTGTGTGTGTGTTGTGCTGTGTTGTCTCTGTTGTGTATGTGTGTGTGCGTGCGCGCGCGCGCGCGTGTGTGTATGTGTGTGTGTGTGTGTGTGTGTGTGGATGTGTGTGTGTTGTGTGGATGTGTGTGTGTTGTGTTGTGTGTGGGGGCATGTGTGTGGATGTGTGTGTGTGTGTGTGTGTGTGTGTGTGTGTGTGTGTGTGTGTGTGAGTGTGTGTGTGTGTGTTGTGTGTTTGTTTGTGTGTGTGTGTGTTTGGGGAGGGAGGAGAGAAGGGAAGTGTGTGTTGTGTTGTGTTGTGTTGTGTGTGTGTTGTGTGTGTGTGTGTGTGTGTGTGTGTGTGTGTGTGTGTGTGTGTGTTTGGGGAGGGAGGAGAGAAGGGAAGTGTTGTGTGTGTGTGTGTGTGTGTGTGTGTGTGTGTGTGTGTGTGTGTGTGTGAAGATGTTCAACATGGGTGATATTAGGAAAAGAACATGAAGTCGATTCGTTGTGGTGGTGGTGACGGTTGTGCAATTTTGTCACTCATATGTTTTGCTTTGCACGCCTTTTCGGTTTTTGTTTTGTTTTTTCTTGGTTTTTTTTTTTTTTTTTTATGCTGCGTAGAGGACATTCCGTCACAGAAGCTCCAATCAGCCGTCGACCCAGACATGTGCCAGCCGCTCTGATAATACAGCCTACCTCTAGCTCTCTGTGAAGATGGGTGCAATGTTCTGTCCTGGCACAAGTATTGTTTTAGCTCTGTGAATGCTTGTGGAGTCCTCCTTTTGAACAGTATTTTTATTTTTGCGAAAAGTCAGTGCACGTGCAATATTTGTTTATGTGTATCTAACCCCGTGAACATGATATATGGCAGTTGTGGCTTACTGGCTGTGACATGTGAACAAGCTTATTCAAGTCTTGTGAATCAGAAACTGTCAAATGTGAACAAGCCATTTCAAGTCTTGTGAATCGGTAACTGTGAAATGTGAACAAGCTTATTCAAGTTTTAGATCGAAGTGTGTGGTGACTACTGCTCAAAATAATTGAAGGACCACTTCAGTCCGTATTTACTATATATACGTTACTCATAAACCATGCTTCTTCTTGGTTCGGCTACAGTGCAAAACGTTGTGTACTTGCGAGCTTGAGACAGATGAAACTTAAGCAGTCTAGTTTCAGATTCAACCTGTTCTGCATAAACTCTGTTTCGTCTTACTTGCAAGCAAAACAGAGGTTGACGAAGTGGATTTTTTATTCGGACAGAAACAGTCACAGACTTGGTCGTGTGAGCGAAATTCAGTTAATACCCAAAGCTTTCTGTGGTGTGTGGACAGGGCAGGAACATGGATTATGGGTAACATGGATTATGGGTAACATGGGTTATGGGTAACATGGATTATGGGTAGCATGTGTGCTATCTTCATTTGGTGTGCTTGCAGTTACAATGGAATCTCCCAGCCAGTAGCAAGGATGCATGCAGAATTCGACGAATCGCGTCACCTGAAATACATAATATATATATGAATACTTACAAATGGAAAAGACATGAGATCAAGCACGAAGATGACGTTCAAACCGTCTGTGTTCTTTTATTCGATCTCTTTCCGTTCAAAATCCACTTAACCTTCAATGCCAGCAATGTTGTCTTAAAGAGGAAAAGGTCAAAGAGGAAATCTCTCCTTCGAGTTATGTTCAGCCATTAGTTTCGTTTCCAAGCACCGAGAAAGTTTACGTCATCTTATTAGCAGTAAGAACTTGTGGTACTTTGTATTCTTGTAAGAGTGGCTTCTGTGAGCAGGTCACAGAGTGAACGCAGGGGGGACTCCCGGTACGCAGCGAAATGGAAACGATGCTTGTACATGCAAATTATTACAAAAGCCAGAAAAAGAAATCCTGTAGTGAAAGCTGGTGATTCACCAAAAAATGAATATTTTTGATTATTTCATTATTTTGAAAATGGATCGGAAGACAATGATACCAGAATGACTATCATGATGTCCGCCATGGGATGATGGTCACCCGTGTCCTCCTCACGATAATCAGAATGAACTTCATGTTCCAGGTAAGATTCCCTTCTCTAAGAGCTGGACAACGTTTCAACTCTTTAGATGGATGTTCCTGTCCTCGGCCTATTTGGGTTTCCTTCCCATGAGTAAATTTGGACGATTTATCTTTCTGGAAAAGCAGAGGAAAGGAGAGAGTGGTCTTTACATTCTTTTGAGTAGTATGGCTTCCACACTGAAGCTGATGTTGCTTTCTCTTTCACTTTGTATCATAAAAGGTCAGTGTGTGGTATCACTCCGATCCATGTGATGGTAGTGTGTCCTGCACACCACGGACCAAGGGTTCAGTCGATGCTGGCTGGTACTGTGATGTTGATTGAGGACACCACAAAGTACCATTTGTTCTGCAGGTATGCTGACAAATGATAGATCATCATCATTGACCACAGGAGTTTAAAACGGAATTACACGTAAAAACAAACTTGCGACAGAAAGACTCAGAATCACGAGATTGCTTTTACAAATATTTGAATAAATATGCACTATTTTCTTTCAAGTTTTTGAAGACAGAAAAGTGAATGATAAAACAGTTCAGCATTACTTTCCTTGCATGTGTCAATGTTTTCAAATTTATGATTGATATTACAGATCCTGAGAATGACTTCTGTTTGGTACAATGAACAGTGTACATACAATGCAAGTTGAGAACATTTCCTGATGTTGATGTACCTGGTTACTGTGTTGTTCCAACCTTTCTGAGAAAGGGTTAAGTCACTAGTGTCTGAATGGGGATGCTCTTACCAAAATGTGATGATGTTTCACCACTCAGTATGTTCATGAAAGCTTCGACATGCGTTTTTTCAAATGTCATCACCATCATTTGCATGCACATATGTGGGACATGTTTACCATTTTTCTGTTCTCCATTTGAAGGACTTGCTGGCGTTTGCGTACTTGTGACTCCTCATGCTGAAAACTGCCACAAAAGCAAGAAAAGACAATGCATAATTAAAAGAGTTCCAGACGGATGTGTAACACCTGAACACAGGAATGGAAGGCTTAGGATGACGATGCCAAAATGATCACCGCTCAAGTGCAGGGATGGCTGCCCAAATGTGATACGAAACGGGATCACCAGTATAAAACTGGGAACCTTAGGCACCAAGGTCACTTGGCAACAGTGCAGTGTCTCCTTTGGTGGGCTGCCCTAGGACAGTCAGGAACTGACGGTTCCTTGCAGACTGTTGGTGCAGAGACGGCACCAGAAGGAATGTCGATACAGCTGTGTGTGGAGCAGTTGGAGTGAACAGGGAGAGGAAGCTGTGGACACAACAACTGTCGATACAGCTGTGTGTGGAGTGAACAGGGTGAGGAAGCTGTGGACACAACAACTGTCGATACAGCTGTGTGTGGAGTGAACAGGGTGAGGAAGCTGTGGACACAACAACTGTCGATACAGCTGTGTGTGGAGCAGTTGGCATGAACAGAGAGAGGAAGCTGTGGACACAACAACTGTCGATACAGCTGTGTGTGGAGCAGTTGGCATGAACAGGGTGAGGAAGCTGTGGACACAAAAGACAGCACAGCCAAAAACAAAACGGAAAAAAATTAAAACTTTTATGTTATGGCGTAAACCCTTTTTCATTTTCATACAATGTCACTGTAAACTGTTTGTAATGTTCAATAGGAAACAAAGTGTGCAAAATTACTAGAAAACAATGAGCTGATGTTGGCATAAACTCTAACTGCCTAGGCATGTTAACAGGCGGCAGTTCAGATCAAACATGTCTGCACTGTCACATGTGCATGTTAACAGGCCCCAGTTCAGATCGAACATCTCTGCACTGTCGCATGTGTACGACTTTCAATTGCTTGGAAGGACATCTTACGTGAGGCTGAGCTCTGTCAACCGTTAATAACGAACAAGTAGGGTAACTCTTGCTCCCATGATGAAAGAAACACACGCCCATAATTCCAAACGAATGCTGCTTACGACACCGAATCGCCTGGCGGAGATGACAACACAGAGCACACGGAACAAACAAGGAGACATCCCCTCCATTCCCCACTTGATCGCTATTTCAACTGCTTGTATTTTCCTCCGTCACTGTTAGACATTTGTCCAGGGACAGAGAGAAAGTGGGGGAGAGAAAGACAGAAAAAAAGAGAGAAAGAACAGGGAGAAGGGTAGTGACAAAGAGAAAACATGACGAGTGTGTGAGTGAATATGATGATGTGATTTGGAAGTCTTCAATGCTCCAAAGGGAGGTCAGCGCTGCTCTGAAATTGGGCGGGACGTTGGTGTACACATCATGTTGATACTGTAAATCAGTAATATCCATACTGTATACTCCGTTGCTTTGGTGGAGTTTTCTGTCTTGGTGCTGTTGAAATGGTTGTATGTAGTTCCAATTCATTGCATTTTACTGTCTTTGATGAAGATATGTATACAGTGACAGACAGATAGACAGAGAGGAAAACTAGGCAATGTGTTCAAACTGTTTTCATTTTTTCCCTTTCAAATACCTGTTTGTGTGCTGCACACTATGAAGTTGGTTGGTCATTTTATATTTGCTTCATTGTCATAAGAATTGTCCTGTTATGGTTGGTCATTTTATATTTGCTTCATTGTCATAAGAATTGTCCTGTTATGGTTGGTCATTTTATATTTGCTTCATTGTCATAAGAATTGTCCTGTTATGGTTGGTCATTTTATATTTGTTTCATTGTCATAAGAATTGTATTTGTCCTGTTATCTTCATGCCTTGCTTGTACATCAGCTGGCTTATCTGAGGACTGCTCCAATGTGTTCGTGTGCATGTGCGTGTGCGTGTGTGCAGGCCTTTGTGTGTGCGCACATGTGTATATGTACTTACGTATGTATGTGTGCATGAATATATTTGCCAGGATGCGTGCGCATATGTTCATTTTCCATGTTATACGATTGTATAATGTGTGTTCACATGAGAGGAAGTGACAAACAAACAATTTGTAACAAGCATGGCAAGTGTTGAACTATTTTCTCTGTTATCATCTTGGAGCTGGGATACGGCCAAGTTCTTTGTGCAAAGATTTCTGGTGAGGTGCTTTTTCAGCATCATTATGTGTTGACACTGAATGGCTTGGTGTTATTTTGTTGCGGCATTATCATTATCTTTTTTTTTTAATTTAATTTCTTTATGTCATCGGCAAAAGAATTCCTCCCTGTCCCTTCATAAGTGTTGATGAAAGCCATTGTGCTATTCATTTCATATTGACAATTTATTTTTTTCAATATGATTGTCTACTCTGTTTCTCAGAAATTCTTGCATATTCTTGTTGTGTTTCCCCCCTTTGTTTTGATGATTTGTTTCTTTGTTTTTACACCGACTTGATTGGATATGTTCATTGTAGCTGGTGTAGTGAGTGCACTTCAAATCTCCCCTGTTGGAGAATCAGCCATAATGTGCTAGCAGCGCGCAGACCTTAGGCAGCGTCTATATATGCTCAACGCCCACCCTGAGAGGAGTGCAGTAGCTCCTTCAGTTCATCATCACTGTGGTATTAACTGACCTGAACTGGAGGGCTCCAGCCTGTCTTCACCTTCTTCTCTCTTCTTCCCTTAAACGACCAACATCAACATTGTGATCGATTCTGTCGTGCGCGGGAGGTTGTACGTTTAAAGCACCACTTTAATCAGCGTGACACTGAGAGCGGGGTGTGTGGGGGGATGGGGGGGGGGGGCAGAAAATGAGAAAAACCAGCGATTTTTTTCTTTACTTTCCATATCTGAGTGCCAATTCTGTTTAAAAGAACAAATAAGCCTGTCTTTAAATTCCGCAATGAACTGTTGCTCATTTCCTACTTCCTGGGTCATCCACACTATTCCAAAACCCTGTTCTGAAAGGACTTTCTTTACTCTATGAGCCCAGTTTTCTTTACCTTTTTCCATTTCTAAAAGCGTCATATCAGAGAGGGAGAAGAGAGAGAGGCGGGCGGATAAAAAAGCAGCTTAGTGATGAATAGTTCAGGATGGTATTGCATCACCAGGGTGTAATCGTAAACAGATCAGGGTAGCGCGCGGTACAGGACTTGGAGCTTAGAAGACAGGATAATTGATGCCAGGAAAGGGGGTGGGTGGGAGAGGTAGGAGTGACGGAGGAGGAGAGACTGATGGTGGAGGGAAGATGCGGGGCGAGACGTGGAATTTTGACCAGCGAGTATCTTGCAGCGGCAGAGCGCGTAGAGTAAAAAAGAAATTATCTATAGAAGTGTATTGTCTTTAGCATCTTCATTCCATTACTTTGTCGGACAAGCCTTATTCTGTTTTCTGGCCAGTTTGCATTCAGTGCACTGTAGTAGAAAGAAACTCGTGGAGAGCGTGGCAGCAGAGAGTCCTCAGAAGAGAAGCCCCCTTCAAGCAAGTGTTTCGGCCCTTATCTCCTGACACTCTAGGGGGGTTGGGCCACAACCCGGTTCATGACTCCGGATGTCCCTCTGCTGCCCTTTTTTTCCCATCTTGGGACGAGCCATGGCTGGGATTCGAACCCATGACCCTCTGGACATGCTCATTTTCCACTTAATGACTCGCGCTTTAACCACTGAGCCACAGGGACACCTGATATTTGTAGGGAAATTAAGCCTTATGAAGTTCACTTTTGTTCCTCCTTGACCAGATCCAGCTTGAACACCTCTCTGCCGCTTCTGCCATTGCTTTCAGGGCTCTGGTTTTTTCCTTCCCTGCAACTGAGAGCTGTTTCATGAGGCTGTATGCAGACGTTCCTACAAACCCCCTAGCTCCAATTTCTGCAGTGAGGACTTTGACCTGATAGCCTTCTCTCCTCAGGCTGTTTGCCAGATCAGCATACTTTTCAGTCTTGTAGATTTGAGCTGCCTCCATTCTGTTCTCATATGGCACCGTGAGCTCGATCATGATCAGCTGCTTGGTTGACTTAGAGTGGACTACTATGTCTGGTCTCATGCCACTCTTGCTGATGATCTCTGGGTGACTCTTCCATTCTGGGAGGTCTGCAGTGCACTCCCAGTCATCTGCCCCGTCCAGCAGACTCTGCCTGCATGTTTCGAGTGGCACTGTTGTTCTTGGCCATGATTTGCTGCCTCCTGCCGTGAAGAATGTTGCGGGTGCTTTTGGAGTCCTGATTTTCCCTTTTGTGGTGTTGGTACTAGCCCAGACTACTTGTACAATTTCTTTGAGCACTTGGTTGTGCCTCCATGTGTACCTTCCTTGAGCCAGGGCTACTTTACATGAGCTTATATCCAGTGCAAGAAATGACCCAATTCGTGAACTCTTTGCAATCTATTATGAACCAGATCTTAACTGATTTTCTTCGTATTGTGAATCTCGGTTTATTGTGTGATTCAGAAATATCCCTGAACTGAAATATTAAGGTTTTTTCTATGGACATGAAGGCGGTATGTGTAGGGAACCCTCACCCCTTGGTGACTAAGCAGCTGTTGTCAGTAGGGAGCATAGTGAGGGATGTCTTGCGTACGTTGCATCAGAACGGGCAGCACGGAGTACCAGCGAAGTGACTTGGGAGTAGTGCAGTGTCTCCTGTGATGGGTTGCCTCTTGATGACCCCATTTGGATTGTTTCCCCATGAACTGCCGGGGGCTAGGGCTGCGAAAGGAGAATCCTGTGTGTGTGTGTGTGTGTGTGTGTGTGTGTGTGTGTGTGTGTGTGTGTGTGTGTGTGTGTGTGTGTGTGTGCGTGCGCGCGCGCGCGTGTGTGTGCGTGTGTGTGTGTGCGTGTGCGCGCGCGCGCGCGCGTGTATGTGTGTGTGCGTGTGTGTGAAAACCGGAACGAGCGGCGTGGAAATAAACAATGCCATTGAGGGGCACGTAAAATGAGAGAATCCAATCAAAAGAAAATGTACTGGCGGTGTGTCCAGATAGGCCCGCCATGGTCAGTGTCTGAACCCTGGAGCCAGAAGGGAGGTGTGATACCAGAAGACACTGGTCTCTTGTCTAGATCGTTCCTTCCCTGCTTTGGGTCGCCCGAGGCGATGTGAATGTGCATGTCTAGGTTCAAAGCCGTCTAGGGTCGCAAAATGTCCACCCTTCAAAATGGTTCACACTTTCTGTATTCAGTAAGGACAAATAGCAACAAGAGTTGCTTTTTTGTGCTATTTCTGGTATGTGTGTGTGTGTGTGTGTGTGTGTGTGTGTGTGTGTGTGTGTGTGTGTGTGTGTGTGTGTGTGTGTTTCATTGGTTTTATTTCAATGTTTATTAACGTTTTCATTCGGATATATTGTGGCCAAAATGAGTGTCCAGATTGAAGAGTGCGAACAAAATTGTTTAATACCACTTTCCTGGCTGTTGAAGAGATGTTAAACAGACCACAAGCGCGCGCATGCGTGCGCCCGCACGTACCCCCCCCCCCTCTCTCTCTCTCTCTCTCTCTCTCGTCTACCATATGAATACCGTCGTTTCCAATTCCAGTCTCCCCTGAGATTCGGAGAGGAGCTGAGACCCCCAGCCAAGTTTTTTTTTTCCCAATCGCCCTCTAAAATGCCATGATGAGCACTTCTCCCTGTCCCCCCCACACCCTCCCGTTCATACTCCCCCCCCCCCCCCACCCCCCCCTCACCTCCGGCCCCGCCTCTCACAATGAAAAAGAAAATCTGTCGGTGGCAGCACCCCATACAGACCTCTTTGTCCTTGAATGTAATGAATATGAGCATAGTAGACTGTAAGACCTCTTTGTCCTTGAATGTAATGAATATGAGCATAGTAGACTGTAAGACCTCTTTGTCCTTGAATGTAATGAATATGAGCATAGTAGACTGTAAGACCTCTCTGTCCTTGAATGTAATGAATATGAGCATAGTAGACTGTAAGACCTCTCTGTCCTTGAATGTAATGAATATGAGCATAGCAGACTGTAAGACCTCTTTGTCCTCGAATGTAATGAATATGAGCATAGTAGACTGTTAAGACCTCTTTGTCCTTGAATGTAGACTGTAAGCCCCAAAATCAGCCTCACTTTGGGATGAACAAAAGAAAGGAAAATAGACCAAAAATTCAGTGTGAGGAAAAAAAGGTTTTTAAAGAAAAGTTAGGGAATGATTTCTGGATATTTTACATGAATACCGATTAATTTCAACAATTGATTGGTTGATTTATAATTAGTTAATGACTGTCAACAATTGATTGGTTGATTTATAATTAGTTAATGACTGTTTGCATATTTTACATGAATACCGATTTATTTCAACAGTTGATCGGTTGATTTATTTATCCATTCATTCTTTCGTGTATTTATTTGTCACGTGATTGGTTGTTTTACGATCCATTCATTCGTCCATAGTTGTTTTTTTTTTTTAATCCATTATTATGATGTTGTTTATCATCGCAACTGTTCTCGTAAGTAGTATAGCTATTGACATCATCGTCAGCAGTATTTGCTATGTGTAACTTATTTCTCGTGCCTGTTTTTTATCCTTATTCCTGTATCTACACATTTGATTTATTCCTACGATGCTGTTGTCGGCTTTGGGGGGTGATGACAGTGATGAAGACGTGGATGATAATGACTTCTTGTTGCTGTTCCTCCTCTTCAACCCTCTCTCCTCCTTCCCGGCCAAAATAAACAAACAAACTGTGCAATAGGAGAACAGCGACGTGACCAGACCACCAAACGAATGAACACACAAAGGACAATGCTGACACAACGCGTTTCGACGCCGAGGTCTTCTGCCTGCAAAGCAAACAAAAAGGATGAACAAAAACGAAGAACGGAGAGCTATGGCTTAGGTGTGCTTGGAATGAGGGGCTGCCCCGTGAAAGTTGTGTTGCTTGTTAGGGTAATCTCCATTAGTAAGTGAATTATCAGTGAAAGTTGCGTTGCTTGTTAGGGTAATCTCCATTAGCAAGTGAATTATCAATGAAAGTTGCGTTGCTTGTTAGGGTAATCTCCATTAGGAAGTGAATTATCATTGAAAGTTGTGTTGCTTGTTAGGGTGATCTACATTAGTGAATTCTCAATGAAAGTTGTGTTGCTTGTTAGGGTGATCTACATTAGTGAATTCTCAATGAAAGTTGTGTTGCTTGTTAGGGAAATCTACATTAGTGAATTCTCAATGAAAGTTGTGTTGCTTGTTAGGGTGATCTACATTAGTTAGTGAATTATCCATTGAATCAGACATGTAGAAAACTTGCCATTTCCTCTCACAAGAAGTTCGGAGGAAACACGAAGTTGAACAGGGTTCTTTTTTTTCTTCCCCTTTTTAGTATTTGCTTTAAAACATTCTGTTTGCCAAATATGTATGATGAAAAATATATTTCGACGAAAAAAAATGTTAAAGGTGTTTGTTTCTTTGGTGTTTTTAATGTCTCACACGGTGAATAATTTTTCCAGTGCATTTTGCTTTTTTGGTTTGTTTTGCATTGTTGAGAATAAAGACGACTACAAAAAAAGAGAGAGAGAGAGAGACGGGTGAATGTGCTTGTTTTGGCCAGAGAGAGAGACAGACAGAGAGACAGAGAAGGAGAGAGAGAGAGAGAGAGAGAGAGTCAAACATACGATGTCACAATTATCTCCCCTACCTCTTTTAAATCTCTTCGCTTTCTTTCGGCACAATAATCTGACATTCTGGCACATGTTCTTGAAGTTTGAGGATGGCGCAGAGAGCTGAAAGTTGTGATTAAAATGGGTCCTTGCGCAGCAGTTCACGTCTGCTACTGCCGGAGGGCAAGAGTTAGTTGACTTGCTTTACCTGGCTACGGAAAGATCATCTCCACACTTCAGAGGATGTCCCTGTGGCTGTGTACACTTGATGCAGCTTGAAGGACATGAATTCTGTTTGGTTTGATTATAAGATATCTTTTTTTGGATAATTTTCACATAAAATTGTAATTGTTAAACAGAAAAAGGGGCGCGGGGGGGGGGGGGAAGAAAAAGGGGCGGAAGAGAAGGGGGAAAGGCAGTTGGAAATATTGCGCAGGGGGGAGGGGGGTGGAGGGGAGAAGAGGGAGAATTGGACTTTGTGAAGGGGCGAGCAGCATTGATGGACGAAGGAGTAAAAAATGTACATTCGAAGTGATCTGAAGCAGAATTAGAGAATATGACTTAATGGACTTTGTAAAAAAGAGAATATTACTTTATGGACTTTGGAAAAGGAGAATATCACTTAATGGACTTTGGAAAATGAGAAAATCACTTAATGAACTTTGTCAAAGGCAAGTCAATTTATCAGGAGAACCAACTGATGACGACTCGTAAAAAGTAAAAAACACCAACATTCGTAGTCTCTGTGGGTGGTACAATTTCTTGTTATGAACGCTTCATTCAATCACAAACACAAAATGATATGCTCAACAGAACCTTCACTGTGACAGATGCACTTGATATTGTCGCAATATTTAGACCGTTATGAAGAGCATCGAAGTCTGAAAATAGACTCGAAACAGATCTGCAAAAATCGAAACAAAGTGTGCAATATTCCTTTTGAAAAGGCATTGAGGATGAACTGAAATGTCTAAAATGTATCTTTCAAGTAATCTACATCGCTCATTTCTTTAAATGCAGCTCGGGTTACATAGGAAAATGAGCTTAAGTCTAATCACCACAGTTCAGCGAGGCGTGCGTTTTATACCACATATATATTGACGGCTCCTTCTACCAGTTGCAAGTTAGTTTACGGAATTAAAGCGAATCACGCAACTCATGTACGTTCGTATTCATACCTAAAACAGACAGAGGTGTAAAACGAAAACAAAGTTTAACCAACCTAGTTTGTCTTTCAGCGAGTTCTTTCCGTGGAAACTCATTTCATCTTCGCTGCAGACAAGCTGATCGTCTCTTCGGGCTCGAGGTGAAAACAGGAAATTTTTCACGTTCAGCCAGTACTGTTCTCATTCTCACGCACCTACAATACTGACGTTCACTGATTGGTCAGAAGAGATGTTGGAACTGTGCGCCGGTTGACACTTGTCTTCGGAAGGTCTTAGTTTCTCGGTGAACTGATCCTCGGCGTGGTACCTGACTGATTCCCTGTGGAGAAGAAGAAGTCATTTATCTTTCTGATCCTTGGCGTGGTACCTGACTGATTCCCTGTGGAGAAGAAGAAGTCATTTATCTTTCTGATCCTCGGCGTGGTACCTGACTGATTCCCTGTGGAGAAGAAGAAGTCATTTATCTTTCTGATCCTCGGCGTGGTACCTGACTGATTCCCTGTGGAGAAGAAGAAGTCATTTATCTTTCTGATCCTCGGCGTGGTACCTGACTGATTCCCTGTGGAGAAGAAGAAGTCATTTATCTTTCTGATCCTCGGCGTGGTACCTGACTGATTCCCTGTGGAGAAGAAGAAGTCATTTATCTTTCTGATCCTCGGCGTGGTACCTGACTGATTCCCTGTGGAGAAGAAGAAGTCATTTATCTTTCTGATCCTCGGCGTGGTACCTGACTGATTCCCTATGGAGAAGAAGAAGTCATTTATCTTTCTGATCCTCGGCGTGGTACCTGACTGATTCCCTGTGGAGAAGAAGAAGTCATTTATCTTTCTTTGAAATGTCTGCTAGCACCGCCCCTCCCCCTTCCCCGATGCCTGATGGTCAGTGCAGGATTACGGTTCCTGATCAGTAGTATAGTACCGAATTCGCAAGCAGCTGTTCCGAGTTTGTCCAATATTACAAGAAAACAACATTGAAATGGATGCCCCCTTCAAGATGATGGCAAGAACCTGTCCCGTCGATTCTGATGGAAAATAATCCTCTGACAACTCATCACTATCATCGTCTGACAACTCATCACTATCATCCTTCCTCTTCACAACTCATCACTATCATCGTCTCCAACGTCATCACTGCATCGTCATTACTATCATCATCATTGTCAGATTATCATTGTTGACCTATGACTATGAAGTCGTAGAACTACGATTTCTAATAAGATTGTTATTATTAGTAGTAGTATCATTATTATTATTGTTATTGTTATATTTATTATTATTATTATTATTGTTATTATTATTATAGTGTTATTACTATAGTCCAACCGACCACACCGCCATTTTTCAGGGCTGTCGAAGTCACACAGTATAGGAAAACCACCTTAAAAAAAAGAGAAAAAAAAAATTTTAAGTAAAATTCCATCCTGGAAAACAGCGTGGTAGCTAACTTCTGACCTAAGGCAGACAACTCTGACACCAGTGTTGAAAGCGTCTGCCATTCCGTTTCTTTCATCGACCTCCGGTTTCTGTCACATGTAAGAAAAACAACGCTGAACATATATCACTGTGTCCAAAACATCAATGAAAGAAAAACAACGCTGAACATATATCACTGTGTCCAAAACATCAATGAAAGAAAAACAACGCTGAACATATATCACTGTGTCCAAAACATCAATGAAACAACGCTGAACATATATCACTGTGTCCAAAACATCAATGAAAGAAAAACAACGCTGAACATATATCACTGTGTCCAAAACATCAATGAAAGAAAAACAACGCTGAACATATATCTTTGTATCCAAAACATCAATGAAAGAAAAATAACGCTGAACATATATAGCTGTATCCAAAACATCAATGAAAAAGCCACATGGGCAAGTGTGCACTGCTAAATGGGCAACTAGTGTGCCATTCTGGTGAGTGTGCATCATTTTCACTGCCTCGTCGTCAGACTACAACAAGAAAAAGAGAACGCTGGCATGTCGACGGGAGGAGGAGAGATAATGTGTATGAGAGAGAGAGAGAGAGAGGAGAGAGAGAGAGAGAGAGAGGAGAGAGAGAGAGAGAATATACGCTCACTCACCCAACTTCTCATAAGGTTCCAGTTGTTGCACGCCTTTGACATAATGCCGCCCATATTTTCTCTTGATTCATCAGAGATACACTCGCGAAATGAATACCGAATCAATCAGAAATTCACTCGCCAGGCTAATACCAATCGCTCAATCAACCACAAACACTTCAAGCGTGCCAAGCTTACGTAATCATTCAATCGTTCAGAAATACATCAGATTAGCACGATTAATAGAATCATTCAATCGACCAAAAATCGATCAGACTCGCTCAGTTAGGATAATCATTCAATACATCAGAAATAAATTAAAGTTGCCCAGTTATGACAAATATTCAGTTTTCTCTTAAGCAATTGAGCAAACATTTTTTTTTAAATCAAAGAAAAAAAGTTCTCTCTCTCTCTCTCTCTCTCTCTCTCTCTCTCTCTCTTCTCTCTCTCTCTCTCTCTCTCTCTCTCTCTCTCTCTCTCTCAACTCTCCATGCTTAACCAACACGAAACACTGACAGTAAATTCATCTACAGGGAAGGGGGCCCAGTGGATGAATAGCCCATCCGCCTAGGAAGCCACAGAATCACAGGTCCGAGGTTCGGATCTCGTTCGGGATGGTTTAATTCTTCTCACTTATACCCTTTAAAAAGATAGTCCGTAAGGTTGCCTTTCAAATGAGACAATCAGATCCCGTGGGCAGTGTACACATTGCGCACGTAAAAAAAAAGAAAAGAAAAATGAAGAAGAAAGAAAGAAAAAAAGTGGAGAAAACTGGATTAAAAAAATCAGTGGTAAACCGGATGTTTGGGGTGGGGGTGGGGTAAAAATATAAACTGGGTGGTGCTGCACTGTGACGACAATGCCAGGGGGGGGGGGGGGGGGGGGGAGGGGGGAGGAGGGAAGGGGGGGGGGGACAGGCCGGATTTCACACAGAGAAACCTTCCGTGACGATGAAATTAGACTTCCCACAATAACAGAAATACCAAACACCGAGAATACCCATTAGTGTTCCGTACAAGTTGCATATCTGACAGGTGCGTGCGAGGGGTGTGGACAGCGGAGGATGAGGGATGGGAGGTTAGAAGGGGGAAGGGGACAGAAGATGGGTGGTGGCGGCGATGGTGGTGGTGTGGTGGAACTGTATCGTGTGTCAAGCATGTCACATTGATTTTGACATGAAGGTGATTATAAAAAAAAAGAAAAGAATTTTTTTTAAGAAAACAGAAAAAAAAAGAGAACAATTTGGGGTTGCAGCGTTTAGAGTTTACGTCCCACTCGATTCCAGACTCCCAAGAAGAGAAGCGGTTAGATCTGCCACTTTCTCCTGCGAGTCACACTGCTATTTCCCCTTGGAATATCAGGTGCACTTCCCCTGTGAATAATAACACCGTTACCTCCCCTTTGTACATCACAGTTACTTCCCACTATCACTCGGGTCGTGGCCCTGCAACGCGGGCCAGGCATCTACACGAGTGTGCTCACCACCACCACCACCACCAACAACAACAACAGCAACAGCAATAATAATAATGATAATTATTATTATTATTATGAAAATGTGTCTGCGCATACATCCAGAAACCTAGTCGCAGAGCTTACAAAAGGAATGTAAATCCTAAATAATCAAAACAACTGTGCCACTGAAAAGTGTATAACAAGAGAAACAAATCAGAGACAGTCAGTCCGCCAAATCAGTACAAATATACTGACAGGTGAAGACATACCTCAAGCACAACTAAACCCAGAAAGACTTCCAAATATTACATTTCCCCACACCTCATATGCACACACCAAGCACGTATCAACGCAGGCAAGCACGTATGCGTGCGCGCGTGATTTCTCTCTCTCTCTCTCTCTCTGAGTCTCTCTCTCTCTCTCTCTCTCTCTCTCTCCCTCCCTCCCTCCCCCCCCCCCCCCACACACACACATTTACTGAAACCAAGCACCACGTCAGCCGGAAACACTGACCATTGATTTAAAATGGCCGCTGTCCTGCCGACTTACACATCGGACACATCTCGTCCACGGAACGCTCAGATGAATGACTATGTGACGGGCACCAAGCCCAAACATACGATCGCAGACAGGAACCAATCTCCACAGTGATCGCACGTCGAACGCTTGCCCGACGCAGGGAAGTGATCTCATCATGAACCCCTGTCCCCGTACCCACACCGCGCGCAGGGACGCAGCGGAAAATGGAAGTCCACGAGACAGACCCGAAGAAGTCGTAGACAGGGACGACGGGAAGGACTGGAGCAGTGACGGTACCTCTACCATGTCGCGTATGATTACCGACACGCAGCCGTGGAGATACCTTCAGGTTCAATCGCCCCGCCAGGGGCACCTGGAGACTTTGATGTGGACAGAACAGAATGAAGGTGACTGTTGGGTTCATCTCCATTGTGTCCGCTCTTTTTTTTTTCAGAGAGCGTAGTGAATCAGAGCATGAAACTGGCGGGGCGAGGGAGGGGAGGGGAGGCGGGGAGGGGGGGGGGGGAGGTCAAGGGAGGCGAGTGAGGGAGCGGAGTCAAAGAACGATAACTCAAGAACAATTCTGATACCAGCGCCGCCAGCGACTCCTTTCACGTGACTTGGATTTCCCGCCAGTAATCGTCACAATCCACGTTCCGCCAATCGCCAATCCACCGCTGCCGACTGTTCACGTGACATGGATTTCCCGCCAGTAATCGTCATCATCCACGTTCCAGCCAATCCACCAGCACCACACGGAAGCTGTCTGTCTGTCTGTCTGTCTCTCTGTCTCTCTCTCTGTGGTTTTTACCATCACGTGTGCTTGTCCAGCTGGCCGATGAAGGTCTTGACCCTCTGCGTGACGTGCTGCTGCCGCTGCTTCTCGGCGTGTCGCTTGGCCTCCAGGATGACCTGGCGCTGGGACTCCATGGAGCGGGGCACCAGCTGCGTGCTGGCCAGGTGCGACCTCCAGGCGCTGGCCGACATGGTGGCCCGGGCCTGGCTCAGGATCTCCGTCAGCCCCGCCCCCCGCCCCGCCCCCGCCGACCTCGCCCGCTTCTGCCGCGGCGACATCGGCTTCCGGTCCTCGATCACCGGCGCCCCAGGGGAGGGAACTCGCGAGGAGGGGGAGGGGGCGAACGGGGAGACGCTGTCGCCGCCTGCTCTGGACGCCTTGGACAACCCTCTGGAGCTGAGCGGGGTCTGGGAGCGCAGGCGGCTCAGGTCCTGCAGGTAGCGGTTGGCACGGCGAATCTCCAGCTGTTGCTGCCTCTGCTGCTGCTCCTCTTGCTCCTGCTGCTGCCGTTTCTGCGCCTTGAGGATTCGCATGGTGACCTCGTCCGTGTCCACCTCCCAGGCCTGTTGAGGCGTCGCCCTACCCCACCCGGGGGTCCCCCTGCCGCCGCTACCTGCCGTGGGAGGCCGACTTTCGGCAGCAGGGGAGGCAACCTTCCCCCGGCTGTGAGGCCTCTCGGACTCCAGGTCGGACCCCCCGCCGCCGCTTTCCTCCATGTGGGCGGAGGCCCAGCCCCAGGACCTTCCCTTGGCGGGGCTGCTCTGGGGGCGGGGCGGCAGGCGGCTCTGCACGCTCGCCGTGTCCTCACCGCCCGACATGCACGACTCGCCGTCCTGCTGGGGGCCGCCGCGGCGAAAGGTGGCGCGCTCCACGGCGGACTGCGGGCGGGGCATGCGGCGAACCTTCCTGCTGACCACCCGCTCGCCGTACAGGAAGCAGGGGTCTTCGGGCGGGGCGGTGTCCACGCCTCCCTGTTGACCGTCCGGACCGCGACCTTCAGGGCTGTGCCCGCTGCAGTTCTGCCAGTCCACACACACCCACAGCTGTTAGTCAGGGCCTGCTGAGCTTGGTAGCAGAAAGGAATTTACAAAAAAAAGGAAGAGAAAGAGAGGGGGCGGGAAGGGGCAGGGGAGAGAGAGGGGGAGGGAGACAGAGAGAGAGAGAGAGAGAGAGAGAGGAAGAGAGAGAGAGAGAGGCCCAGCGAGAGAGAGAGAGAGCGAGAGAGAGACGGATGGACGGACGGGCGGACAGACAGAGACAGACAGACAGACAAAGAGAGAAAGAGGGGCCCTGAGACAGACAGAGAGAGAGAGACAGATAGACAGTCAGACAGAGAGAGACAGATAGAGACAGACACAGAGACAGACAGACAGACAGAGGTCCAGACAGAGAGAGAGAGAGAGAGGAGACAGACAGACAGAGGGACAGATTCTGTTATGTTCATAGCCCAGAGAGAGAGACAGACAGACACAGACAGACAGACAAAGAGACAGACAGACAGACAAAGAGACAGACAGACAGGCAGACAAAAGACAGACAGGCAGACAAAGAGATGCATGCACACAAGTCATGATGACCTGTGCTCATCAGTGGTGATCACGTGATACTTCAGAAACATCAATGACGGTAAAAAGAGTTCATCATCTCTTTACCCTCGCAGGAAATAGGTGTGTGCCCGGGAACAAGACAGGCAGCCTTGAGACTTTTACAGCTGCTCAGCTCTCACAGCCCTTCCCTTCTTCTACTTCCACGCCTTGGCGATCACTGTCGCCATCAGGGCGGTTAGCACGCAGTGTCACGTGAACCTGAGACCTCCATCAGACCAGGCACTGCTGAACATCGCCCCGGTGACCCAGACACGGCGGGGCAGCGTGTCCTCTGGCGTGTTCCCTGAGGACGGCCTGATGTAGATTTGATCCCTGAGGACGGCCTGATGTAGATTTGTTCCCTGTGGACTGCTCCAGCCGGGACTTCGACAGGATGATCTTGATTGGCCATGTGGAGGTTGGGTGGTTGGTTGGGCGGAGACGGGGTGCGGGGTGTGGTGGTGAAGGGGAGAGGGGAGGGGATGAGGGCGGTGGTGGAGGGGGGGGGGGTGACGGAGGATGTGTGAGGGTAATGCCATTGAGATGAGTCAGAATTAGATCGGGCGTTGAACAGTTTGTGCAGTATTGGAGAAGATTGTATGGAAAGATGAGCGAGAGTCACCAGTGATGAACCCGCACACAATGCAGAACATTTTACTTTTATCTTTGTTACACCTCTGGTTACATTGTGATAACATATGTGGGGCCTAAATTCGGTCATGACATCATTTTTTTTTTCTTAATTGTCACATGTGAAATTTTAAGGGTATTGTTCCTGTTCATATTTCGCAAATTATTGTAACTGTAAAATCTTACTATTATAATTATACCCATAAAGCATGGTCGTTACTATGGTTGTCATTATCATTGTTTTGCTATCTGTAGTTGTCTTAGTAGTGGTAGTGCTGGCAGCAGCAGCAGCGGCAGTAGCAGTAGCAGCAGTAGTATTTCTGTCATCGCTGCTGTAATCACACCAAAGATGCGATGTTGGTGAGATTTACTTACTGTACACCTATACATAACATATCAAAATACCATCGTATTTGTCCCGCTCTTCTATTACGTTATGGTCGCAATGGACATTCCAATTCGTATGCCCCGTGTTCATGCCACCCGTTCTTCGTCATTGTTCATTGTCTCCATGTTTATGGCCGCTTCTTTGGCACAAGATTCGAAGATCTCTTTTGGCCTCTCTCTCTCTCTCTCTCTCTCTCTGATGCTTCTCATTTTTTACGTCACTTTCTTCCAATTTTCTGTTCTGCTTGTCTTTACCTGCCTTGGGAGTCTCTTGGATTTTGAACTTTCCCTCTGACGTAGTGAACACACCTCTGACGTGGTGTACATACCTCTGACGTGAACATACCACAGAGTATAGGTGATATGTATCCGTTATAAACCAGTGATAGACCAATGATCCGCTAAGTCGTAGCCACGAGACCCTCTTCTGAAATTCTCTCATCTTAGTCATTAATTCATTTATCCATCAGCTTTAAATCATGCGCAGCGTGGCCTCGAAACTGAGCGAATATGGTGCAGCGTATATGGACTAGTCCGCACGCAGTGACACCTCCTTGATGACACTGAGACTGGTGGTCTGTCATAATCAGGCCGAGCCCTACTGATCAGACTCACCCAGGCGACGAAAGTTGAATCCAGACAGGCGATAAAAACGGTTCTGTTCACAACACAAACTTCGACGTTCCCCTCCATGCTGTTAGTGAAGGGTTTAAAACTTCCTTAACGCGTTTTTTTTTCATTCTCCGCTTCCCCGCCATCCCTACACCCCCCTCCCACTTCCCCCTATGTTTCTCCCCCATTCCACCACCCTCCACCCTCGTCCCCTTCTCCTCCTCAATATAACTAATTGCCATGTTATTATCATAATGACGGAGGGAGCGTTTGTTGGCTCTTGGTTTTCCCTGCTACCTTCTTGTTCAATACGTATTTTCCTTCTTGTCGTTGTTGCTATTGTTGTTGTTGTTCTTCTTCTTCTTGTTGCTTTTGTTGTTGTTTTTGTTTTGTTGTTGTTGCTATTGTTGTTGTTCTTCTTCTTCTTCTTCTTGTTGCTATTGTTGTTGTTGTTGTTCTTTGTCGTTGCTATTGTTGTTTTTTGTTCTTGTTTTTTGTTGCTATTGTTGTTGTTTGTTGTTCTTGTTGTTTTTGCTATTGTTGTTTTTGTTCTTGTCGTTGTTGCTATTGTTGTTGTTTTAGTTCTTGTTGTTGTTGCTAGTGTTGTTGTCTTTAGTTCTTGTCGTTGTTGCTATTGTTGTTGTTTTGTTCTTGTCGTTGTGTTGCTATGTTGTTGTTGTTTTTTGTCTTGTGCATTGTTGTTGTTTTTGTTCTAGTGTTGTTGTACTGTTTGTTTATTCTTGTCGTTGTTGCTATTGTTTGTTGTTTTGTTCTTGTGTTGTTGCTATTGTTGTTGTTTGTTCTTGTTGTTGTTGCTACTGTTGTTGTTGTTGTTCTTGTTGTTGTTGCTATGTTCTTGTATTGTTGCTACTGTTGTTCTTGTTGTTGTTGTTTTGTTGTTGTGCTATCATGTTGCTGTCGTCGTCGTCAGGCAGCCGCTTCGTGCTTTGAAGATTCTGCAGCACTTGGGGATAGCCATGTGTCGGTCCGGTTCGTGAGAGAAGAAGAAGAGACAGAAGAGAGAGAGAGAAGAGAGAGAGAGCTGAGGTGGGGAAGGGAGGGAGAGAGCGAAAGAACAACAGACAACAGAACACAGTCAGACAGACAGAGAGACAAGAGACAACCTGAGGTTGCGGTGGGGAAGGAGGTAGACAGATCGTTACGATAAAACATCACACAACACACACACACACACAGACAGACAACACACAAACACAGTCAGACAGACAGACAGAATAGGTGGGTTGGTTGGTAGGTAGAAGGTAGGTAGATAAATATATATGCTGTGTGGTGCTTTTTTGTGAACACTTGTTCTAACCAGCCAGCCTGAGGAATGAAACAAAAGTCTCCACTACATGGTGTTCTGACCAGACTATGAAACGAGGGTGGCGTCGGTCCACTACATGGTGTTCTGACCAGACTATGAAACGAGGGTGGCGTCGGTCCACTACATGGTGTTCTGACCAGACTATGAAACGAGGGTGGCGTCGGTCCACTACATGGTGTTCTGACCAGACTATGAAACGAGGGTGGCGTCGGTCCACTACATGGTGTTCTGACCAGACTATGAAACGAGGGTGGCGTCGGTCCACTACATGGTGTTCTGACCAGACTATGAAACGAGGGTGGCGTCGGTCCACTACATGGTGTTCTGACCAGACTATGAAACGAGGGTGGCGTCGGTCCACTACATGGTGTTCTGACCAGACTATGAAACGAGGGTGGCGTCGGTCCACTACATGGTGTTCTGACCAGACTATGAAACGAGGGTGGCGTCGGTCCACTACATGGTGTTCTGACCAGACTATGAAACGAGGGTGGCGTCGGAAGACGGGCAGCAGAAAGGAATAAGATGCCTGAGCTGCAGTAGTATGCCATGAATGGCACCCAAACAAACGGACAAACAAAAAGAGTCAATGTGCTACAGTTGGCACCAAACACCCAAACAAACGGACAAACAAAAAGAGTCAATGTGCTACAGTTGGCACCAAACACCCAAACAAACGGACAAACAAAAAGTCAATGTGCTACAGTTGGCACCAAACACCCAAACAAACGGACAAACAAAAGAGTCAATGTGCTACAGTTGGCACCAAACACCCAAACAAACGGACAAACAAAAAGTCAATGTGCTACAGTTGGCACCAAACACCCAAACAAACGGACAAACAAAAAGAGTCAATGTGCTACAGTTGGCACCAAACACCCAAACAAACGGACAAACAAAAAGTCAATGTGCTACAGTTGGCACCAAACACCCAAACAAACGGACAAACAAAAAGTCAATGTGCTACAGTTGGCACCAAACACCCAAACAAACGGACAAACAAAAAGTCAATGTGCTACAGTTGGCACCAAACACCCAACAAAACGGACAAACAAAAAGTCACGTGCTACAGTTGGCACCAAACAAACCAAACAAACGAGACAAAAAAAAGTAATGTGCTACAGTTGCACCAAACACCCAAACAAACGGACAAACAAAAAGTCAATGGCTACAGTTGGCACCAAACACCCAAACAAACGGACAAACAAAAAGTCAATGTGCTACAGTTGGCACCAAACACCCAAACAAACGGACAAACAAAAAGTCAATGTGCTACAGTTGGCACCAAACACCCAATACAACGGACAAACAAAGAGTCAATGTGCTACAGTTGGCACCAAACACCCAAACAAACGGACAAACAAAAGTCAATGTGCTACAGTTGGCACCAAACACCCAAACAACGGACAAACAAAAGTCAAGTGCTACAGTTGGCACCAAACACCAAACAAACGGACAAACAAAAAGAGTCAATGTGCACAGTTGGCACCAAACACCCAAAAAACGGACAAACAAAAAGTCAATGTGCTACAGTTGGCACAAACACCCAAACACAAGGACAAACAAAAAGTAATTGTGCTACAGTTAGGCACCAAACACCCAAACAAACGGACAAACAAAAAGTCAATGTGCTACAGTTGGCACCAAACACCCAAACAAACGGACAAACAAAAGTCAATGTGCTTACAGTTGGCACCAACACCCAAACAACGGACAAACAAAAAGTCAATGTGCTACAGTTGGCACCAAACACCCAAACAAACGGACAAACAAAAAGTCAATGTGCTACAGTTGGCACCAAACACCCAAACAAACGGACAAACAAAAAGTCAATGTGCTACAGTTGGCACCAAACACCCAAACAAACGGACAAACAAAAAGTCAATGTGCTACAGTTGGCACCAAACACCCAAACAAACGGACAAACAAAAAGAGTCAATGTGCTACAGTTGGCACCAAACACCCAAACAAACGGACAAACAAAAAGTCAATGTGCTACAGTTGGCACCAAACACCCAAACAAACGGACAAACAAAAAGTCAATGTGCTACAGTTGGCACCAAACACCCAAACAAACGGACAAACAAAAAGTCACTGTGCTACAGTTGGCACCAAAACGACCAACCAAAAGGGGAAACGCAGGAACCAAATCACGATCGGGTGTGAAAACAATTGATAACAAACGCAGACCAAAAAGTCATAAAGATATGTCCTCCACTCAACCCTACAACACCCCTCAAAGAGAGAGAGAGAGAGAGAGAGAGAGAGAGAGAGAGAGAGAGAGAGAGAGAGAGAGAGAGAGAGAGAGAGAGAGAGAGAGAAGAGAGAAACAAGCCAGCACTGACCAGGATGTAGTCGAGGGCCATGGAAGTCAAGCGGATGTCCTGGTTGGTCAGTCTGACCTGGTGCAGCCGCGCCTTCTCCAGCAGCACCAGACGTTGCTGCAGGCGCACGTGCTCCAGACTGTTGAGGCGTGACGCCCGCTGCACGCGCGACGAGCTGTAGCTGGGAGTCTCGCGAGAAGGCATCGTGACGGTGAGAACTCGGGCGTCCGGCGCAGACGAGAATTAAGAAAACAAACCAAACTATGTTTCGCGAGATTTTGAAAGCTGGTCGACCGTCATTTCACACACGCACACGTGATTTCCAGAAGAAGGTGTGTCACTTGAGAGATTGTGAAAGTTGGTCGCCATCATCTCATCACGCGCACGTGATTTATGAGAGAAATAAAGAAAACGTTTTGCAAGATTATGAAAATTGCCGGTTCATCACCTCAACACGCTCCTGTGATTTCCAGAAACAGCAACATCTGCAGGATCACGAAAGTCGTCTCTCCATGACGTCATGATTCACACAGGATTTCCAGCGCAGCGTTTGACACACGGACAGTTTGCTATCAGTTCGGCCATTAGTAGGGGCTGGAATCTGTTGGGGGTTCCAGGGTCACACAGCTGGCTGAAAGAACTGGCATCAAGTCTCCAGCACTGGAATCGTCCTCCTGCTGTGACGCTGTGTCCATCCGTGCTGTGGACTGGTGGTGAACACAGCGTGCCGCCCTACAGCCTGTCTGAAACAGAGGAAAACAGACACAGGAGAATGAGGAAAGCTGTCCAGAGACAATATCAAACAGAATCATTCCGAGTGGATAAAACTGTTAAACTGTGGAGGGCGGGGAGGTGGGGGGGGGGG
>CM065727.1:74310912-74315912 GCA_033310375.1 Conus canariensis | reverse complement strand
CGATGTCACCGCAGACATTTCTTTGTGTTTTGCAGTTTTATTTTATGTACACAAGAAAGGAAGTCCTTCAGCCCGTATCAACGATTAGAACTTTGCCTTTGCGGGGGAAAATCGGGTTTCCACAGGAACCGACTCCAAGCGAACTTCCCTTGGGTTCAACAGGAGCCAGTCAGAGCGGCGTCACGGCGTGCAGTTTTACCCATATGCGCTACACCACACCTGCCGAGCTATGACGATTCTGTCCCGAAGCTGAGTGAATTTGTGTCTGGGTCAGTGAGTCAGTGAGTAAATGAGTCAGCATTTTTCTTCTGTAAACTGGTCTGTCAACTGGTCAAATGATTAGCTGGCATTATTCTTTTGCGGCTTCATCTGCTCGCTTCATTGCTTGCTTTGTTGCTTGCTTGCTTGCTCGCTCGCTTGCGTGGGCACGGCAGAATCACATCTGGAAAGAAAGAATTGCAGCGCCAGAGATCGACCCATCGACCGGCAGGTTGACATGCTCACTGCTGCTTGTCTGTCCACTCAGCGATCGATTGATGGAGATTCAATATATCACATTTCCCTGAGATAAAAAAAAAGAGAAACAAATAAAGCTCCGTACATGAAAAAGTGCCTTTAGACTGAGGAAACAGTGGAGAGAGAGAGAGAGAGAGAGAGAGAGAGAGAGAGAGAGAGAGAGAGAGAAAACAGACAGACAGACAGACAGACAGACAGACAGACAGACAGAGAAAGACAGAGACAGACAGACAGACAGAATGTTGCTTGCAGCCCAGCCGACCGCAAAGGGTCATATCAGGGCTGCCACCCCGCTGAAGTCAACTCTCAAGTCATTTTAAAATGAAAGAGAAGGGAAGAAGAAGAAGAAGGAGGAGGAGGAGGAGGAGGAGGAGGAGGAAGAGGAGGAGGAGGAGGAGAAGGAGACACACATCCATACAACTCGTTAAAACACACTTTCTACAATTAAAAAAACACCAGAATTTTTTTTTAAATCTTTCTTCCTTGAAAACTTAAATCAGATGAAAAAACAAATGTTCATCTCTCTCAGAAATGACACTATCACATCAGGTGGGACATCTCTGAACCAGGTTTTCATGGAGGAAAAGGACGGCTTACTAGGAGGGAATGGTAAAGAGAGGCAGAGAAGGATGGGGCAGAAAGAAGGGAAGATGGGGGGTGGGGTGGGAGAGAGACGAGAGAGAAACGGACACGGTTACAGAAAAGAAGAAATAGAGACATAAACAAAAATGATGGGGGGACTGTGATAAGTATATCAAGAGAGAGAGAGAGAGAGAGAGAGAGAGAGAGAGAGAGAGGAGAGAGAGAGAGAGAGAGAGAGCAGAAACGGACACAGTTACAAATAAGAGATTTATTTTTAAATGGGGTGGGGGGAGAGGGTATGTATACTAAAAGAGGGGAGAGGGGAGGGGGGAAAAGGCAAACACACACACACACACACACACACACACACACACACACACACACACACACACACACACACACACAACAGAAGACAGACAGACAGACAGACAGAGAGACGGACGGACGGACAGATACAGACAGACAAAGACAGACAAGAGACGTAGTGAGAATTACAGGTATCTTGGCAGACAGCGGTTTTACGTACAGCATTACCGTGTTTAAACCTGAAACAAAACAAGTATATACTTATGTGCAGGTTGTGTTCGAAAAAAAAGGCAAAAAAAACCCCCTCTTATCAGGTTGTACGTTCCAACATGGCACCACACAAATCGGCACCGCTCTCTTTTCAAAGCAGACCTGCGGCTAAATCGGTCTGGTTGCTGTACAAACATCGTACTGAATAGTTCTCGGTGTGGTTGCTGTACAAACATTGTACTGAATAGTTCTCGGTGTGGTTGCTGTACAAACATTGTACTGAATAGTTCTCGGTGTGGTTGCTGTACAAACATTGTACTGAACAGTTCATTGTACTGAATAGTTCATTGTACTGAATAGTTCATTGTACTGAATAGTTCATTGTACTGAATAGTTCAATCAACGGGCGAGCGATAGGTCGGGGGAGCAACAGGAAAAACAGGAGGGGGAGGAGAGGGAGGAGGGGGAGGGGAGGGGGAGAAGGACTGGAGGGGAAGCGGAGTTCATTAGCCTCCTAATTAACTGTGAACCTGTGTACGTCGAGGAATGTGTGTGTGTGTGTGTGTGTGTGTGTGTGTGTGTGTGTGTGTGTGTGTGTGTGTGTGTGTGTGGTGTGTGTGGTGCGTGCGTGTGTGCGTGTGTGTGTGTGTGTGTGTGTGTGTGTGTGTGTGTGTGTGAGAGATGAGAGAGAGAGAGAGAGAGAGAGAGAGAGAGAGAGACAGACAGACAGAAAGAGAGAGTTATTTTCTATTACTGTTATGCCGCTATGTAACTTTTCTTTTTTCTTTTCCATTCTCTTTTCTTCGTCATCATCATCATCATCATCATCATCATCATCATCATCATCATCATCATCATCATATCTCTCTTGTTGTGTGTTGTGTGTGTGTGTGTGTGTGTGTGTGTGTGTGTGTGTGTGTGTGTGTGTGTGTGTGTGTGTGTCTCGCTCTCTCTCTGTCTCTCTCTCTCTCTGTCTGTCTGTCTGTCTGTCTGTCTCTCTCTCTCTCTCTCTCTCTCTCTCTCTCTCTCTCTCTCTCTCTCTCTCTCTCAAATCTGGAGACAAATCTGAGCCATCGAACTACAGACCTATATCCATTTTGCCAGTTCTGTCCAAGCCCTGGAAAAACATATAAATAAGCATCTTTGCCACCATTTTGACTCCTCCAGCCTACTAAATAAAAATCAATCAGGATTCAGGAAAAATCACTCTTGTCATACAGCGCTTACAAACCTAGTAGATCAATGGCTAGCCAGTGTTAATGAGAATAAATATTGTGGCGCACTGTTTGTTGATTTTGCAAAGGCTTTTGATGTAATTGATCACAAATTGTTATGCAGAAGCTTTTATCATATGGTATCACAGGAAATACCTTCCAACTAATAACATCATTCCTAGAAGACCGTCAACAAATCGTTTGTGTCAACAACAATTTATCAGAGAAGCTACCTATCAAACATGGCGTACCCCAGGATTCTGTATTAGGTCCGTTGCTGTTCTCAGTGTATATAAATGATCTCCCTCTTTATATTGAGGATTCATGTGAACTCTTTTGTGATGATACCATTGTCCATACAAGTAGCTCCAGCTTGGAAGCTGTTTTCACTTCATTATAGAAGAATGCTGATATTTTATGTAATTGGTGCAATGTAAATCACATGTCACTGAATCCTAACAAAACAAAACTAATGCTGATAACAACAAGGCAGAGAAGACAAAACATAACCACACAGCCTCCATCTGTTTTTATCAATAATCAGGAAACTGAAGTGGTGGATAACCATCGAGTTCTAGGCGTATATGTTGATAATAATCTTTCTTGGTCTTATCACCTTCGCAGTTTATGTAAATCAATATCCAGACAAACATATCAGCTGTGCAGAATTAAGCATTTCTTAAACCTTCATGCCAGGAAATTGTTCCTACACGCACATGTTCTCTCTTCAATCAATTATTGTTCAACACTATTTGATTCTGCTAGTGCTAATGCCATGAAACCTCTTACGAGTGTCTACAAAAGAGCACTTAAAGCAGTCCTATTAAAATCGTCTAGTCTTAGTGAAGGGGATTATACTCAAGCGGGGACTCTTCCGTTAAAAGAAATGTTTGCTGTCAACAAATGTCTGCTAATGCAAAAAATTGCATCGGGCTTAGCACCACAAACTCTTCAGTCTAAATTTAGCATAAACCCTGGGGATTCAACAAAATTCCAGGTTCCCACACCTAGAATAGATCTATTTAAATCAAGCTTATCTTACTCAGGTAGTGTGGTTTGGAATTCACTTCCACTACATTTCCGATGTACTCAAATTACAGAATCCTTCAGGGAAAAACTAATTACACATTTCATGGCAGACCATTGCTATTAGGGACAAAATACATATACCAGGGCACACCCTCTGTTTTGCTGCATATTAAACTGATACGCCGTTTCCTTTCCACTGATGTTTTTAAAACCAGAAAATGATAAATGAGAGATAAGGTTACTATCGGTTTTATTAATGATTATAATTATATCATGATGAATGACTGTTGTGGTCGCTGGTTTATTGGTGCATTGTCACTAATTGATTGATGTCTTAATACTTTGATTTCTTGAAGCACTGTAACTACAAGGTGATAAATGTGTGTCCGCATTACTGTTGATCATATTGATGTATTGCTCTTTATTCAAATTTATAGTAATGTTTAGCATGTGATATTTTGGATAGAAAAATGGAATTATAATCTCTCTCTCTTTCTCTCTCTCTCTCTCTCTCTCTCTCTCTCTCTCTCTCTCTCTCTCTCTCTCTCTCTCTCTCTCTTCGTTAATTACGGCTGCGTTTCGATGGATTGTCACTTAATTAATAATTATAGTTTTGGTAGTGTATGAATGGTCAAGAAAAAAAAAAAGATGGAGGGGGAAGGTAAATTATAATGGCATCTCTCTCTCTCTGTCTGTCTGTCTGTCTGTCTGTCTGTCTCTCTCTCTCTCTCTCTCACACACACACACACACACACACACACACACACACACTACACACACACACACACACACACACACACACACACACCACACACACACACACACACACATACACACACACGCGCGCACATGCACACGTACATGCACATGCATACGCACACGCACACTCATCATGAAAAATAAGTGTTATGATTATTGATGCTAGGAATTCATTGCTGCTTACTGATAACTGACTGTAGTACCGTTCATTCTCATTTTGCCTTGTAACCACATCATGTAAATGTAAAAGAAAGTAAAAATGTTGATAGTATTGATGCATTGTAGTTGTCTAATTATCATCCTTAGCAGTTTGTTGTATGTTATTTTTTACAAAAGGAATGTAACTCTCGTCTCTTCTCTCTCTCTCTCTCTCTCTCTCTCTCT
>CM065727.1:74298412-74300912 GCA_033310375.1 Conus canariensis | reverse complement strand
CAGATCCCCGACCGGAGAGAGAGAGAGAGAGAGAGAGAGAGAGAGAGAGAGAGAGAGAGAGAGAGAGGGGGGCAGGCAGGCAGTCCGACAGACAGACAAACAGACAGCGAGAAGACAAACGAACGTGTGTGTGTGTATTTGTGTACGTGTGTGTGTGGTGTGTGTGTGTGTGTGTGTGTGTGTGTGTGTGTGTGTGTGTGTGTGTGTGTGTGTGATTCTGCGTGTGTGATTCTGCGTGTGTGAGAGAGTGTGCATGTGTGTTCTGTCTGTCTGTATTTGTGTATGTCTGTGTATGTGTATGTGCACGCACACGAATGTGTGTGTGTGCATTGTGTGCGTGGTGTGTGTTGTGTGTGTGTGTGTGTGTGTGTGTGTGTTGTGTGTGTGTGTGTTGTGTGTGTGTGTGTGCGTGTGTGTGTGTTTGTGTGTGTGGTGCTGTGTTGTGTGTGTGTGTGTGTGTGTGTGTGTTAGTGTAGTGGTGGTGGTGTGTGTGTGTGTGTGTGTGTGTGTGTGTGTGTGTGTGTGTGTGTGTGTGTGTGTGTGTTGTGCTTGTGATGTGTAATGTGTGTGTGCGTTGTGTTGTGTGCTGTGTGTGTGTGTGTGTGGGTGATATTCCAGACATTCAGCTTTTAACCAGAACACCACCCCCCCCCCCCCCCACACACACACACACACACACTCCCCCACACGTTCTTCTGACCAGCAGGAATAGAAGGGCCATGCTCTCCGACGTAGGTCAGCCCAGATACTACCTGGATCACTCAGCCCACCGATCGCTTAGTTTACAGCCCCCCCCCCCCCCCCCCCCCCCCCCCCACACACACACACACATACTGCCACTTGTCGTGGCCCAGGGCAAATACAGCCACCCCTAACGGCAGCAATAAACATGCCCCTGGCACGACAACTTTCCTGGCCTTTAGGAGTTCCTCAACAGGGTTTTTTTTCGGTCATCGAGGTGTGAATTGTAGTAAAACAACTTGACACAATGTCGTTTAGCCGGCAGTCTTCCGTGCTCGAAGCGCTGGATATAGGCGTTTTGTTTTCGGTCCGTGAGTGTGTGTGTCGTGTGGTGTGTGTGTGTGTGTGTGTGTGTGTGTGTGTGTGTGTGTGTGTGTGTGTGGTGTGTGTGTGTGTGTGTGTGTGTGTGTGTGTGTGTGTGTGTGTGTGTGTGTGGGTAGTGTAGTGTAGTGTAGTGTAGTGTAGTGTAGTGTAGTGTAGTGTAGTGTAGTGCAGTGAGTGTGCGTGCGTGTAGTGTAGTGTAGTGTAGTGTAGGTGTAGTGTAGTGTAGTGTAGTGTAGTGTAGTGTAGGTGTAGTGTGTGTGTGCGTGGTGCGTGTGCGTATGCTGTAGTGTGTGTGTGTGTGTGTGTGTGTGTGTGTGTGTGTGTGTGTGTGTGTGTAGTGTGTGCGTGGTGCGTGTTGTGTGTTGTGGTTGTGTGTGTGTGTGTGTGTGTGTGTGTGTGTGTGTGTGTGTGATATGTGACTGAAAAAAACGACGTGACACAATGTCGCTTTGCAAAAAAATGTTTGTGCTGCAGCACTCTCTCTCTCTCTCTCTCTCTCTCTCTCTCTCTCTCTCTCTCTCTCTCTCTCTCTCTCTCTCTCTCTTTTCTGTGATATGTATGTGGGGTGGGTGAATGGGTGGGGGGAATCATCTGTGACCTTTAACAGCACAACAAAATACAATGGCTTTTTTGCCCACAATGTTGGTGCTCGAAGCTCTACATACAGGTACGTATCTTCTTCGTTTTATCCAAACAACAACTACAACAAATCGGATGCCAATAACGTGATGCCAATACCTTTTAGAACATTTTGAAAGCAGTTCAACACTGATTTAGTACCTAACTGCCAATAACTTTTAGAATATTTTGAAAGCAGTTCAACACTGATTTAGTACCTAGCTGCCAATAACTTTTAGAATATTTTGAAAGCAGTTCAACACTGATTTAGTACCTAACTGCCAATAACTTTTAGAATATTTTGAAAGCAGTTCAACACTGATTTAGTACCTAGCTGCCAATAACTTTTAGAATATTTTGAAAGCAGTTCAACACTGATTTAGTACCTAACTGCCAATACCTTTTAGAACATTTTGAAACCAGCTCAACACTGATTTAGTACCTAACTGCCAATACCTTTTAGAACATTTTGAAAGCAGCTCAACACTGATTTAGTACCTAGCTCCACTCAGTCCTGGTCAGTTAGGGCCACAGCAGTTGTGGTAATTCAGGTTTAACGTGCACACAACCACCAGTTTCATACGGCAGGCAGGGCTAAGCATTTCCAGACAGTGAGGAAGGAGGGGGTGTGGGGGTGGATGCGGGCTACCTTACACCTCGACGACACCACCAGAACGACAGCAACGTAAAGACAGGCAGCGAACATGGCAGCGTGGCCTTTTCATATTGGGCGCTAGCGAGGTTCGAACTCCCTACGAGCAACTCGCTGCTCCTATCCGCTGGGCCATTTGACAACGCGAGACGCGGAGACTCCCCG
>CM065727.1:74288412-74293412 GCA_033310375.1 Conus canariensis | reverse complement strand
GTTCGATTGAAGCTGGATGCGTCAGACTTGTAACCCGGCCGCCATGATGAAGCCCGCGGTCTTCTCCAGGTCAGAACGGGCTCCCCAAAGCTGCGCCTGTAACTCCGCTCCCCCCGGCCAGGTTTTGTGTCGTAGAGCTGCGTGAGTAGGACAGCGCAGGAGGACATGTTCAGGGGTCTGGGGTCCAGTGCCGCATGGACACTGGTCAGTGTAGGTGATCTTCAGGCGGTTAAGGTGGCTCAGCAGTCTGCAGTGGCCGGTCCTCAGTCTGAAGAGGATTGTCTGCTGGTGCCTTTGGAGCTGGTGGATCGGGTCAGCACCACTCTCTGCACCCAGCCTTCTCTTCCACTGGGACTGAAACTGGTTGTGGATGATGGTCTTGGCCTCCCTGTAGGTCACGGGGTGGCTGAACTGCTCCATTTTGCTGCCTGCTTTGGAGAGAGCATCAGCTTTTTCGTTGCCCATGATCCCACAATGAGACGGAATCCACTGAAGCGTAATGACAGACTGTTTTGAGAGTTCATAGAGGGCAGCCTTGATGTCTTGCGTATGTTGTTCATTTCTTGTGTTCTGAAGTCCCTGCAGCAGAGATCGGCAGTCTGTGAAGAAGACAACCTTCTGTGATGGGCTGGCCGGTTCCAGAAAGATCCTCACTGCGTGGAGCAGTGCTATTGCCTCTGCTCTGTAGTTGGAGGAGATCTTTCCAGTAGGGAAGGCCTTGTGTGTCAATCTTCCATTGGTGTGTCTGATGAAGAACCCTGCTCCTCCATTCTTGACTGCTCCTTCTGAGGATCCATCTGTGAAGACGTGGGTCCACTCACTGGGGTTGTATTGGTTGGCGATCATCTCCTGTGCTAGAGCTTTCATTACTTGAGGGGCTTGACGGTCCATTCTTTTAATGCCAGGAACTTCGGTGATGATTGCGACATCTTCCAGGTGATTGTCTGGTTCCTCAAAATTTGGAAGCATCTCCATTTCGGCTGGTGAAACAGGCAGCAGGTCTTCATTGCTGCGATGCAGGCTCTTAGACAGGTGGTTGAAACTTGTTCTCTTTAGCCTGTTTTTGGTGGGGTTCTGCATCTCGGTGTGCATGGGGTGGGTAGGCATACGCAGTAACTTTACACTGTGGATGAAAACCTTCTCCTCGCGTCTGTCTTCGAGGGAATGTAGACTAGTAAGCTTCTCCATGGCTTGGATTGGGGTAGTCTTCATCCCACCAGTGATCAGTCGCAATCCTGCATTCTGCACTTTGTTCAGGCGACTGGTGTTGGTCTTGGATGCAGTGGCCCATGCAGAACTGCCATACTCCAGGGTTGGTCTGACGGTACCCACATACACCTTCTGCAGGATGCTGCTGTTTGCGCCCCAGGATGTACCGGCCAGCTTCTTCATGATACTGATATATTTTATTATAGGGCTGGTTTTCGCTTTGATGCTGTCGAAAGACAAAGGGGGGTAATTTCTGTTTGACCGTGTACTGTTGGAGTTTGTGGGCGTTCGGTTAAAGTGTTCTTGGGAAGAAATGAAACTGTATCCATGTTTAGTTCTTTGTTGGAAGAAATTGAACTGTATCCGTGTTTATTTCTTTGTTGGAAGAAATGGAAGTGTATCCATGTTTAGTTCTTTGTTGGAAGAAATAGAAGTGTATCCATGTTTAGTTCTTTGTTGGAAGAAATGGAAGTGTATCCATGTTTAGTTCTTTGTTGGAAGAAATGGAAGTGTATCCATGTTTAGTTCTTTGCTGGAAGAAACGGAACTGTATCCGTGTTTATTTCTTTGTTGGAAGAAATAGAAGTGTATCCATGTTTATTTCTTTGTTGGAATAATAGAACTGTGTCCATGTTTAGTTCTTTGTTGGAAGAAATGGAACTGTGTCCATGTTTATTTCTGTGTTTGATTGACAGATACATGAGTTATTAGTTCACTTATGAATCAATTGTTTCTTCTTTTTTTTTCTTTCATCTTTTTTCTTCTCTTCTCTCACTTGCCACCGAAACTCATCAGGGGCACACACACACACACACACACACACACACACACACACACACACACACACACACACACACACACACACACACACACATTTACGCGCACATACGCACACACGCACGCGCACCCACCCACCCACCCACACACCCACACACTGCATATATATATATATATATATATATATATATATATATATATATACATATATATATATATATACATATATATATATATATATATATATATATATATATATCATGAACAATATAAAAATGTCCTTAAAAAAATCTGAAAATGCTCAACCCCTTGGGGAGCAACATCTGTTAAAAATTTTTCTTTTGGGGGCACGCCAACGATCTTTTATGGCGTGCGGGGCTTGATTTCAACTCTGTGTGTACAGGCGGATCTCGTTTGCTGCACGTGCGGCCTGTGGTTCTTATTGGGGCCTGTTCAAACGAGATCCGCCTGCACACACAGAGTTGAAATCAAGCCCCGCACGCCATAAAAGATCGTTGGCGTGCCCCCAAAAGATATCCTGATGATAGCAAGGCTTGAAACAAGCTTGTAGATTTTAATACTTCATTTAAAAAAAATATTTTTAACAAATATATATATATATATAAGAGACGGACAGACAAAAACAGACAGTCACAGCCAGAAATAGAGACAAAAAAAAAACCAGAGAATGATACTGGCAGACAGACACAGACAGAAACAGAAACAAGAGTGATCCTGAACTGTTCCAACGGGATCGCCATACAATTGAGAGCCATTAATCACAGACTCTCTCTCTCTCTCTCTCCCAAGTGTTAAACAAGAAGAAGAAGAAGAAGAAGAAGAAGGAGAGAAGAGAGAGAGAGAGAAGAGAGAGAGAGAGAGAGAGAGAGAGAGAGAGAGAGAGAGAGACCCACAAACAAGCAACAACTCAGTCAGACAGGCTCGCCCGCCTTACGTCGTATATCAGCATCAAGAGCCCTCCTATTTCTGGAATATTGCAGGTATTCGCTGCTTCCAGAGACACTCGAGTGTTTGGTCAGTGTCAGGGCCAACAACAGCCAGCTGAAATATTACACGACACAATTGACATAGCCCCAGACTGTTCTTCATATATTCCCAAACGTTCTCTCTCCCTCCACTGTGGCCAAGATTATATAGATCTGTCACGACTTGTCAAAGGGGGTTAGGCTCCTGGCGTGACAACACTTGTTGCTCTTAATGAAAAATAGCGGGTCGTGAAGGGGACGCTGACCCTGCGCGCATTTGGCCTCCGCCGCATACTTGGTGAATTGCGTCCCCTCTGTGTGTGTGTGTGTGTGTGTGTGTGTGTGTGTGTGTGTGTGTGTGTGTGTGTGTGTGTGTGAGTGAACTTTTTTTTTATCGTTTAAATTTGTCAGTTCTGTATCTTGTAATTTTAGGTTTTATTTCGATGCGGATGTTGACGCTGCATGCATCTTTGTAGCGTTTGATGAGAGGTTACCCTCCCGTCTTTGATTTATCTTTCGGGGACACACACACACACACACACACACACACACACACACACACATACACACACACACACACACATACACATACACACACACACACACACACACACACACACACACAACACACACACACACACACACTAATATTGCAATGTAGAACCTTTCAGGCCTCATCAAAATAATGATGGACAGAAACTGGATGAAAACGACGAAGATGATAAAAGAGACAGACAGACAGACAGACAGACACAGGGACAGAGACAGACAGACAGACAGAGACAAAGAGACAGACAGAGAGAGACAGAGAGAGAGGGGGAGACAGAGAGACAGACAGACAGAGAGACAAACAGAGAGAGACAGAGAGAGGGGAAGGGGGAGACAGACAGACAGACAGACAGACAGACAGACAGATAAAGGGACAGAAACAGTGGAATCGACTGTAAAAGCGACCACGACAGAAACAAAGAAAAAGGAAATATTGAACTCGTCTCATGTAAATCGGCATTCAAGTGACAAACAGCCTCTCAATCTTCCCAGGGCAAAAATAAAAAAAAATAAATAAATAAAAAAAGAAAAGAAAAGAAAAAAAGCCAACCAACACAAATAACACCTACAGCTAACACCTCAAGGAGACACACCTCCTGGTGTCGTATATCTTCATGTGTGACTCAGAGTCTGGAGAGGCAGCAGAAAGCATTGCTGAAATATAGCACGGGAGTTCATTGCTACCAGACACGCTGTGTTATGGTGCCAACCGATCCAGCCAGCGCCAATTGAAATTAGGCACAAAAACAACGTTGAACTGAGTTTTTAAAAGATATTGAAAGAACTCCGCCAGTTGATGCGGACAAACGAATAACAAGACCAAACCCGACGCGTTTCGACCTCTTAGGTCTTCTTCAGGCAAGATAAAGGACATGGGCAAACGAATTACAAGACAATGCACGACGCGTTTCGACCTCTTAGGTCTTCTTCAGGCAAGGCAAACAACGCTCAGGACAAAACGAAAATGAAGAACGAAACGCGTCGTGTTTTGTGTTGTTCTTCGTGTGTCCATCTTAACTGGTGGTGTTATTTTCAATTCCTTTTGAAAGTTGTTTTGGTATCCGCCTTCAGTCATCTCACTTTGCAACTAATGTTGAACTGGTTTCAAAGCCATTTTCTAAATCATTAGCACCTGATTTTATGCAAGATATGTAGTTTTTGTTTCAATGACACAAAGAAAAATTAGCAAAGTTTTATTTTTGAAGTGTCGCACGAGCGCGCGCGCACGCACGCGCGCACGCACGCACGCACACACACACACACACACACACACACACACACACACACACACATACACACACACACACACACACACACACACACACACACACACACACACACACACACACACACACACACACACACACACAATATGACCGATCCCTATTACATTCATTCAGTTTATCAGTTTTCCTACCGCTGAGCACGGAATTCATGGAGAAGCTTCAATTTCCCTTCGTGTTGCTGAACAGTATTCGC
>CM065727.1:74275912-74283412 GCA_033310375.1 Conus canariensis | reverse complement strand
GTGACTGTAGGTCAGTGCCCTAAAGTACCCGCCACACGGGACGGGGAGGTGGACATGGGCACCATGGAGTGACTGTAGGTCAGTGCCCTAAAGTACCCGCCACACAGAAGGGAGGTGGACATGGGCACCATGGAGTGACTAGAGGTCAGTGCCCTAAAGTACCCGCCACACGGGACAGGCAGGTAGACATGGGCACCATGGAGTGACTGTAGGTCAGTGCCTTAAAGTACCCGCCACACGGGACAGGGAGGTGGACATGGGCACCATGGAGTGATTAGAGGCCAGTGCCCTAAAGTACCCGCCACACGGGACAGGGAGGTAGACATGGGCACCATGGAGTGATTAGAGGTCAGTGCCCTAAAGTACCCGCCACACGGGACAGGCAGGTGGACATGGGCACCATTGAGTGACTGTAGGCCAGTGCCCTAAAGTACCCGCCACACGGGACAGGGAAGTGGACATGGACACCATAGAGTGATTAGAAGTCAGTGCCCTAAAGTACCCGCCACACGGGACAGGCAGGTGGACATGGGCACCATGTAGTGACCAGGGGTCAGTGCCCTAAAGTACATGCCACACGGGACAGGGAGGTGGACATGGGCACCATTGAGTGACCAGAGGTCAGTGCCCTAAAGTACCCGCCACACGGGACAGGGAGGTGGACATGGACACCATAGAGTGATTAGAAGTCAGTGCCCTAAAGTACCCGCCACACGGGACAGGGAGGTGGACATGGGCACCATGGAGTGATCAGAGGTCAGTGCCCTAAAGTACCCGCCACACGGGACAGGGAGGTGGACATGGGCACCATTGAGTGACTAGAGGTCAGTGCCCTAAAGTACCCGCCACACGGGACAGGGAGGTGGACATGGGCACCATGGATTGGCCAGAGGTCAGTGCCCTAAAGTACCCGCCACACGGGACAGGGAGGTAGATATGGGCACCGTGGAGTGACTGTAGGTCAGTGCCCTAAAGTACCCGCCACACGGGACAGGGAGGTGGACATGGGCACCATGGATTGACCAGAGGTCAGTGCCCTAAAGTACCCGCCACACGGGACAGGGAGGTGGACATGGGCACCATGGAGTGACCAGGGGTCAGTGCCCTAAAGTACCCGCCACACGGGACAGAGAGGTAGACATGGCCACCATGGAGTGACTGTAGGTCAGTGCCCTAAAGTACCCACCACACGGAACAGGGAGGTAGACATGGGCACCATGCAGTGACTGTAGGTCAGTGCCCTAAAGTAGCCGCCACACGGGACAGGGAGGTAGACATGGACACGTGCCTACCTTCACTATATGGCCTGTTGCAGGACCATGTCCCAAATCACTCACTCGAACAGGTTTGGGGGTACTCCTGGTCCAGAATTGCTCCCAACCTCCTCCACACTTCAGCCCCCCACATCCACCCCCACCCTCTCCTCAGGTGCAGTGTGCTGAAGCTGATATTTTTTTTTGTCGTTGGGAAACTGACAATTTTGGGGAGGAGTAATTTGGAAGAAGAGGGGAGGGCCAGTGTGGAGTTAACACTCGTGGGGGTGGGATTGGTCAAGTGTCCTTTCTCACCCGCCGCACAGGTCACCGTCTGGCACGCCAGTGCTAACCTCCATAGAAGTCTGACCAATACCCTATCCTACTATTTGAGTCGGTTCATGAGTAAAAACATCATCATTTTTGCCATCAGGAATAGTAACAAATAGGTATGGAATGAAAGACTTACATCCCTTGCATCTTTTGGCTAAAAGATATGGAAATTACGAATATCAACGTTTTCGTCACTAGGAAATGTTAGATAAGGCATGAAACAATTTTGTAATGATGGTTATCGATTTCAGAACAGTATCTCCACAGTGTTCGTGATGAGAAAAAGTTTGTTATGATCTAGCTGAGGGAATCCCTGATCTCCCGTTGACCAGGATCCACATTTCCGATCCCCACCAATCCACATTGCAGATCCCCACCAATACGTAACAGGTTTTTCAGTTCGCTGCGAACGAGGCATAGCAGCGGACCCCAAGGGAGAGGTGGCAGATCTCTTTTCAGGGACACTGATGTGAGAGGACAGTGTCAGGTGGCGCAGCGATCCTTCCAGCCATGTGGGTGACGGCGGGTCTAGCCTGTGTCGCCGGGGGACGGCTTTTGGAGATGTGGGGCGATCGGCGATGGAGCGCTGCCTGACTACGATTACCGTGGCCTTGGATACCGTGTTCTGAGCGCCGCAGACATGGGTGCACTCCCTATGGGGTTGGGCTAAAAAAAACTGCCCTCTCGGCTACGTGGCCCGCCGAATTTTAGAGACTCGTGCAGTGCTTCAGCGACTTTCGTCCTGCTCCCTCTTTGAGGCAGCCTCACGCGGCACAGGACTATTTCCACCCGAGCACGAAGAGGGCCGCCTGGTGGTCCTGAAGACAGCCGTTTGTTTGGGGAAAAAAGAGGCAAAGTACACCGACCCCCATCGTCGGCCGACCAACAGCCGAGTTTGAAGTGAAGTTCAAAATGAACCAGAGCTCGGAGAAATACAGACGACAGCCCTCACACGGAACTCGCCCACTACCGCCAGCGACAACAGTTGCCACAGAACATGCAGACCTATGTCTGCGAGTGTACCTTATCCCTAAGGGCCTCCGGCCAATAGGACGTTAATCTCACCTACGAACGAACTAACAGGTTGGTTGTGTTTGGCTTTTGTTGTTGTTGTTGTTGTAATGTCAATTGACGAGTATGAGGATGATGAAGATAACGCTTTACAGCTTCATTCTGGCCTGAGACACATGACAGGGCTGTACTCTATGCTAACTTTAACACACACACACACACACACACACACACACACACACACACACACACACACACACACACACACACTGGCACAAATGCGCATGCGCAGGTGTATCCAACAAAGAAACTGCAAGAGGACGGAAGGACAGAGACAAAAAGATAGATCAATAGAGAGACATGCAAACAGAGAGAGAGAGAGAGAGAGAGAGAGAGAGAGAGAGAGAGACAGAGACAGAGACAGAGACAGAGACAGAGAGACAGAGAGAGACAGAGAGAGAGAGAGATCAATAGAAAGAGAGACATGCAAACACACACACACACACACACACACACACACACACACACACACACACACACACACAGAGAGAGAGAGAATAGCAAACACATAGAGAGAGACACACACAAAGAGACAGAGACAGAGACACAGACAGAGAGAGAGAGACCAAGACAGGGACAGGGACAGAGACAGAGAGACAGACAAAAAGACCGACCGACAGACAGAGACCTACCTGATATGGTGACGTCAGATAGTCAACAGGCACAGTGACAGAAGCATTGAGCCACATATTCCCATGGTCCCCAGATTCACTGAACAGCGGCGCACTATCGTCGGTGCCATTGCTGATCTGAAACATCAGGTCATGTAGCCATAGCCATAGCCATAGCTAGCCATAGCCATAGCTTGCCACAGTGTAGCGCCGTACAGCATGGTACCGTATATCATAGCACGGCATAAGTAGACGTAGCATAGCAAAGCACATCTAAATATGGTGCACAACAGCTGAACGTGACATATAAAAAAAATCCCATGATATTGCAAATCAAATGGTACAACAAAGAACAGCACGATAGAGTATGTCCTAGCATGACTTAGCTGAATGTAGTGTAACATAGCGCAGCATGACATACTACATTATAGTAGGGCCTAGCTGAACATAGTGTAATATAGAACAGCATGACATAAATCATCATAGCATGGCTTAGCTTAACATAGTGTAACATAGCGCAACATGCTATAGAAAATCACAGCATAGCTTGGCAGAACATGGAATAGCATAGAATAGTACTATATAGTACATCATAGTATTGCTTACCTATACATAATGCAACATAGCCTAGAACGACTCAGTAGTACATAACATGACACAGCTAGACATTGCGTGAAATCACACAACGTAGTATAGTACAACATAACATGACATGTGATGTAGCCTCACATGGCGACATGTGACGCTCCGTCGCGTACGCCCTTATTTAAAATAAAGCATTTCCCTAGGTAGGGAAAAGAAAAGGTAAAAGAAAGGATAATTTACATGGCCTGACCAGTGTGATCGGTGTCGCTGTGGCTATAGACGTAGGGTGATTATTGGTTGAATGGTCGGACGTTGTCCATTGGTCAAGTAACCAAGGGCTAGTAATGCGTAGAGTTAGATGAGTAATCACTCAGGAAGAGCGCAGGAAGGAAAAATAAGGTATAGGAAGGAGATGGCTTGGGGACACTGACCAGACAGGTTGTTTGGAACTGCAGAACGAGTTTCATCTGTATTCTACCATTACCAGGTGAGGTATAGACAGTTGGGAGAGAAAAGAGAGAGAGAGTTAAGAAAAGGGAAAAAGGGAAAAGAATTTATCATTATTCAGATTTTGAAATAGATTACTTACATGGACTTAATTCGTGTTTAAGCCCTTCCCGGTGCTGTGGCAGCACCAGTAACGGATTAGGCGACTGAGGCAGTCGCAGAAGTAGTTGAGCTCCAGTGCTGCGGCAGCACCTAATTGTGAAGAGGACAACGACTGCGACAGTCGTGAGAGAACTTAAAATGTTTGTCAAGTTGTCCCATTACGAATTTGATTGTCCCCTTGGTCGGAACTCAGTTATTGTTCCTGTATTTTAAGCCATCTTTTGATTCTTCTTTGGAAAATGTATACATTGTTTCTCCAGTGAGGAGGAGAAACTGGTAAAACATTTACTTGTGTATTACTGTGTATAATGAGATGAAATTTGGTCCCAGCTAGTGGATCTGTGGAATGTTTGTACCTCCACTGGAGTGGAGGAACAGAAGTTATCATTTGGAAAACAAACGTGTTGTTATTATTTGAAAAGTTAATTATCGTTTAGTAAATTATTCCCCGGAGAGGAGGGGGAGAAGAAGAGTTATTGTAGTGCGCCTTCTGGTTGGTTGGAGAGACTGCGTGTGCACGGAGTGAATGCTGAGCTGAGTGCGTGTATGCATTTGTGCTCAGTGTGACATAACACAATATGTCTGTACATAGTGTAGCATAACACCACATAATTTAGCAAAAATAAGAGCTGGTGTAACATGATTGACCAGAATTAGCATGGCATACCTAAGCAAACATAGCGTAACATCAGACAACATGATACGTAGCGTAACATCAGACAACATGATACGTAGCATAACATCAGACAACATTATACGTGGCGTAACATCAGACAACATAATACGTAGCGTAACATCAGACAACATAATATGTAGCGTAACATCAGACAACATGATACGTAGCGTGACATCATACAATACGATACATAGCGTGACATAAGACAACATGATACATAGCGTAACATCAGACAACATGATACGTAGCGTAACATCAGACAACATGATACGTAGCGTAACGTCAGACAACATGATACGTAGCGAATATCAGACGACATGATATAGCGTAACATCAGACAACATGATACGTAGCGTAACATCAGACAACATGATACGTAGCGTAACATCAGACAAAATGATACATAGCGTAACATCAGACAACATGATACATCGCGTAACATCAGACAACATGATACATAGCGTAGCATCAGACAACATGATACGTAGCGTGACATCAGACAACATGATACGTAGCGTGACATCAGACAACATGATATGTAGCGTAACATCAGACAACATGATACATAGCGTAGCATCAGACAACATGATACATAGCGTAGCATCAGACAACATGATACATAGCGTAGCATCAGACAACATGATACAGACAACAAAACATGGCAGAGATAAAGAGAGCACCACATAACAAGTCCAATACACTGGTATCACTAGACTACAATAACATGAATAACAAAACACGGAATAATACAATACGGTACAGCTTGGGTATAGCATAACACAAGACAGCAGAACATCGCCCAATTCAAATGGAGTAGCAAGACATTGTGTAACACAACAAGATAATGTAACATAACACAACATTTATGTCGTTTACATCCTGGCCAACTACAGTGGCCCATAATTATCAGGGCTGTAACACTGGCAAAGTTGATTCTGTACAAATCTTAAATAGATGTTAGCGAACCGCCCAGAGAAACGTGGACAAACGAGTCACAAGACAAAACACGACGCGTTTCAACCTCTTAGGTCTTCTTCAGGCAAGATGCAAACAAAGAGGACAAGGAACATTCACTTAGCTTGGATTTTTTGTGAGTTTTCGTTGTCCTGTTTGTTTGTATCTTGCCTAAAGAAGACCTAAGAGGTCGAAACGTGTCGTGTTTTGTCTTGTGACTCGTTTGTCCACGTTTCTCTGGGCGGTTCGCTAACATTTATTTAAGATTTGTTTAGATTTCCGCCTGCAGTCGTCTCACTTTGCAACACGATTCTGTACAGGTTTGTTTAAAAAAAAAAAAAAAAAAAAAAAATCAATGGACCAGTTTCTTTTAAACATGTTCAAAGTGGACACATTTCCACAAAATCATGGGTCAGTTTGTTTTCATCTCTTTATGAAAATGAAAAAAAAAATCATATCTGATGGAACATTCCTGAACAACATGGGCATTCTGTAACATAACACTGGCTATTACATTACATAGCATGACGTAGCTAAACATAAGGTAAACTGATACAGCTTAGAACTCAGCACAGGATAATACGGTACAATATGTCATGGCATAGCAAGACATAGTATAGTACGACGAAATAATTCTAGTATAACATGACATAACACAGCCAGACATAGCTTTGCAGAGCGTAGTTTACCGCAACACAATGTAACGTGGCAAAACATAGTTACGCGAGGTGACAAAGTTCGGTATAGCTGCATCAAGGTTTTAGTGAAACACATCATAGCACAGTACTACACATCACAGCATAACTTAACACTGGATGACACAAAATGGCGTAATTTTACATAGCATAGCTGGATATAGTGTAACACAACACAGCGCAGTGTAAGATAGCATAGCACAGCAAGACGCAGCGTACAGCGCGATACAACATAGCTAGTGATCGGATAACACAATACAGCATTACTCAGTACAACACAGCATACCAACGACAAGCTAGTACGACACGTACAACAGTTCGTCCTCTTTCGTGTCCTACAGTTGTGCTATGCCTTGTGGTGCCATTACGTCTGGGCTGGGTTAAATGTTGGGTCTGGAATGTCCAGAATCAGTACGTTGAAGGTCGATCAAGTAAATGGGATTCGAAGGATTATCCGCCCATGATATACTCCTGGACATTCCAGCCCCAAAATTCAGCTTTGGACATTTCAGTCCAGACATTTCTACCATGGAGATCTACCTTACACTTAAGATAAACCTATCTTTATCTTGAAAGATACTCAGTAAAACTTATCATACGTCACCTAAATTTAAGAGACACCTACCCTTAAACTTAAGAGATGCTTATCTTAAGCATTAGAAACACCAGGCTTAACTTAAATGGTAACTACGTAAACTAAAGCGATACCCATC
>CM065727.1:74260912-74270912 GCA_033310375.1 Conus canariensis | reverse complement strand
TTGGAGTTATGGGCGTGTTTTACCATGGGACCAAGAGTTACCCTACTTGTTTGGTTTGTTATTTACTGTTTACTGTTCCCTGCCTCAATTCATGTTTACTTTCATTTCAATCGAATCGAGGTTACCTGTATTTGTTTCTGTTCGTCCACCTACTCGTCTGGCTGTCTTCCAGATCGAAAAGGCTGTGCCAGTCTTGAACAAATGTTATTTGTTCATTCCTCCAGTTGTTGTTGCTGTATAGATGTGTCCGGTACAGGATGTATAGGCAAGCTTGGAACACCCTTCCTTGTGTGTTCTGTGTGCTCTGTGCTGTCACGTTTGCTAGGCGATTCGAAGTCGTAAGCAGCATTCCTTTGGAGTTATGGGCGTGGATTTATTTCATCATGGGACCAAGAGTTATTCTACTTGTTTGTTAGTGACATGTCACGATAGTCATCAAGTCAGCGTTCTAGAAAGGGACATAACCCGTGCGTGCTACGCTTTGCCCTTCGGAGAGAAATATTGTTTCCCTTCGTGGATGGCGTTTAAAATGGCTTCTTCGTCATTGGAGGTGAGTGGTATAATTCAGTCACTACACCCTGTGGATATGTGCTGAGAGTATTGTAGCGTATATTACAACTGGTTATCTTTTTTTTCCTTGTTTGCGAACCATACTTTTTGTAGAATTTCTTCAGCTTTACAGCTCAAAAGCAATCACTGTATGAGCTCATGCATCAAAAACAAATGAACAACATTTTACAGTGCTGTCTCGCCTTCCGCACACCACCCCTCCCCTGCCAAAAGGCCCAGTCAGTGGATGTCCAGCAAACACTGGGGAAAGTGAAGGAGAGGGGAAGGAGGGAGTAAGTGGTGTGGTCCATACAGTCACTGTGACCTTCGCCTAAGACGTTAGATTCACCATCTAAGGCTACGGTAGCACAGAGACAAAGTCATCAATATTTTCACATAATTTTCATTTCTCGCCGAAGTCAAGTATAAGATGAAAACCGTTTTCTCGACACTTTCCAAATCATGGTTGATTGCTTTCACGTTTATGGTGCACACACTTTGATTTTGCGATCAGAAAAATAGATATTGATGTGCTTGGTGGTTTATTGAGTGTAGTAGTCACTGCTTCTGAACACTTACGTTCAAACCGCTTTAATATATTGTACCTAGAATTTTTGTTGTTTGACTGCTTAGAACAAAATTGTAACAGAACAGACATTGTACTGGGTATACTCACTACCCTGGCACACATGAAACGATGACACTCACAACACTAACAGTCCTTTTTTGTTTTTCTTTTTCTTTTTTTCCTTTTTTTTGTCATTTGCAAACTGGTCCGCATAAATCAGGCATGCACACAACAGCAGACGAGCCAACTAACAGACTAACAGGACCTAACACAGATACTGACAACTTTTTGAAGAAAAAAAAAATATATATATATATACAGAAGCAGACGACAATAAAGACGAGTGCCGAGAGAAACAGGATATTACAGGATGTTTGGGGCCTCCATATAATGGGAGCCTATATACTTTTCTATCACCTTTTCGTATAGGGTATTAAGCCTTGGGCGGCCTGATTTGCGCTCCAACTGAGTTCCCGATCATAATTTTCCTACTCGTCTGTCAAACTCGTTCCATACAAACTTCAAAGAAAAAAACACCAACAGTACTTACTGCATAGCGACGCTGCCGCTTCCAGTCTGGAATTCTCTGAATGGAGGTGCTGAACTTGCCCAGCCAGGTGAGAATTGTTGGCCTCCAGCACCTGCATTACTGCGGACAGGTGAGCGTTCATCGTCTGGAGGTCATGGACCTGGTTCCTCACGGCCTTGACCTTACTGTCCATCAGCATCAGCCTGGCCTGAACGCCATCCACCTGCACGCTGCTGCCCGTCAACAAGGGGGAGTCACCCTGGAGGCAGCGCGCGGCTGGGGAAGAGTTGTTGACCCTGCAGGTGTAGAGGCCGCCCTGGACGGGGTTGGGCACCGCCAGGCTGTACTGGCCGTTGTGCTGGTCAGTGCTGGACACAGTCTGGTTCGTGGGCGTCTGCACAGAAGGTCAAGGACGAATGTGAGTCCCTTCAGTGTCAGGAGAGGAGATAATAGATGAGGAATCTTGTTTTCGTGGACTAGAACGGCTGGGCAGACCTCTACTTTAGGAAAGGGAACGTACTTCAGGAAAGGGAACGGGGTTAACAGGGGGAAGAGGCAAAAAGAACTTGTGGGCAGACCTCTACTTTAGGAAAGGGAACAGGGGGAACAGGGAGAAGAGGCAAAAAGAACTTCTGGGCAGACCTCTACTTTAGGAAAGGGAACAGGGGGAAAAGGGGGAAAAGGCAAAAAGAACTTCTGGGCAGACCTCTACTTTAGGAAAGGGAACAGGGGGAACAGGGGGAACACGGGGAAGACGCAAAAAGACAAGCTGGAGTGGAGAGGGGATGAGAGGAGGAAGGGGAGGGTGGCAGGGAGGGGTGGGGGGGGGGGAGTGGATGGGCTGGAACTCACGGGACAAAATCCAAACAGTTATCTACCAGTAACCTAGCTGTGACTGGGATTTCACCTTGGACTAGAATATCTGGAGATCTGAAGTTCAAATCTCGGGAGTCTGTGTGCAAATGTCCGTGCGTGCATGCGTGTGTGTGCGTGTGTGTGTGTGTGTGTGTGTGTGTGTGTGTGTGTGTGTGTGAGTGTGAGTGTGTGTGCGTGCGTGCGTGCGTGCGTGCGTGCGTGTGTGTGTGTGTGTGTGTGTGTGTGTGCTGTCTGTCAGTCTGTCTGTCTGTCTGTGTCTGTGTCTGTGTCTGTGTACGTGCTTGCATGTATGTGTGCGTGCATTTGTGTATGTGTGCGCACGCTCGCGCGCGCGCGTGTTTGTGTGTGTATGTGCGTGTGTGTGTGTGTGTGTGTGTGTGTGTGTGTGTGTGTGTGTGTGTGTGTGGTGTGTGTGCTGCGTGCGTGTTAACGTGTGCGCTGCGTGGTGTTTTGTGTGGCGTGTGTGTGTGTGTGTGTGGTGTGTGTGTGTGTGTGCGTGTGTAAAGAACTGCACTATATTGGTAGAGAGAGGCCAGGTTTCAGGGCATTCAAGCAGATGCGTCTGAAACAGAAACAAGAGCAGAGAATCTGAAAAAAAGAAGAGGGGGAAGGGGGGTACAAAATACCAACCAACCAACCAACCAACAAACAAACAAACAAGACCTGGCGTCCTGCCTCGGCTCTAGTAATGTGTACTAATTTTATTCCTTTCATGTTGAATGCTCCCAGTTCAAATTGTGTACACACTGAGGCAGGAGGTGACTTACTGTACACACGATGTCAGTTTCCAATGTCCACTGTGTACTGATGGTGCATAGTACTCACTGCCCACACGATGTCTGTTTCCAATGTCCACCGTGTACTGATGGTGTATAGTACTCACTGTCCACACGATGTCAGTTTCCAATGTCCACTGTGTACTGATGGTGCATAGTACTCACTGTCCACACAATGCCAGTTTCAAATGTCCACAGTGTACTGATGGTGTATAGTACTCACTGTCCACACGATGTCAGTTTCCAATGTCCACCGTGTACTGATGGTGTATAGTACTCACTGTCCACACAATGTCAGTTTCAAATGTCCACAGTGTACTGATGGTGTATAGTACTCACTGTCCACACAATGTCAGTTTCCGATGACCACAGTGTACTGATGGTGCATAGTTCTCACTGTCCACACAATGTCAGTTTCTGATGTCCACTGTGTACTGATGGTGCAGGTTACTTACTATCCACACGATGTCTGTTTCGGATGTCCATAGCGTGCTGATGGTCCCACACGTTAAGATCAGGTGATGCTCCTGAGTGCTGTTAATGAAACGAGCTTCCAGGACTTGGGCTTGGAGTTTGCTGTTGTGGACAGAGACCGGATCGTCTGGGGAAATAAAAGAAGAAGAAAGTGACGTATGATGCGACATCATTACCTCCCTTTGCCTGCAATGGACAGAAGCTGACTCGATTGGTTATAGTTTGTGACGTGCGCCATTAAGTCACGAGCAACTGAAAAAAAATGGATAATTGACAGCCATGTGGACAGTTATGTGGTGTGACTCATTTAGTCACAAGTAAGCAAACAAAAAAGTCGTTAACAGCCATCTGAACAATATTGTGGCGTGACACACTTGGTCAAAAACAATAGACAAACAAACAAACAAACAAATAAATAAATAAATAAATAAAAGAATGACAGCTGTGTGAACAGTTTCGCGTCGTGACACATGTAGTCACAAACAACATGCAAAAAAGTGATTGACAGCCATTTGAACAATTTTGTGGCCTGACACATTTAGTCACAAACAACATGCAAAAAAAGGTTGAACAATTTTGTGGCCTGACACATTTAGTCACAAACAACATGCAAAAAACGGTTGGCAGCCATTTGAACAATTTTGTGGCCTGACAAATGTAGTCACAAACATCATTAAAAAAAAAAAATGGTTGACAGCCATTTGAACAATTTTGTGGCAAGACTCATTCTTTCACAAAGAAAAAAAATGAATGATAGCCATCTGAATAACTTTTGTGGCCTGATCCATTTAGTCTCAAACAACTGCAAAAAATGATTGACAGCCATTTGAACAATTTGTGGCGTGACCCGAAAAAAATACAAGATAGCCATCTGAACAGTTTTGTGGTGAGGCCCATTTAGTCACAAAGAACTGTAAAAAAAAATGATTGACAGCCCTTTAAATACTTTTGTGGTATGACCCATTCAGTCACAAACAAGCGAAAAAAATTATCGACAGCCATCTGAACACTTTTGTGGTATAACCCATTCAATTACAAACAGCCGAAATAAAAATGACTGACAACCATCTGAACGGTTTTGCAGCGTGACCCATTTAGTCACAAACAACTGAAAAAAAGCACTGGCAGCTATCTAAACAACTTTTCGACGTGACCCTTTTAGTCAGAAAAAAAGGAATGACAACCATCTGAACAGTTGTGTGGTATGACCCATTTAGTCACAAACAAGTGAACTAAAAATGATTGACATCCGTCTGAACTGTTGTGTGGTATGATCCATTTAGTCACAAACAAGCGAACTAAAAATGATTGACATCCATCTGAACAGTTGTGTGGTATGACCCACTGAGTCACAAACAAGCGAAATACAAATGATTGACAGCCATCTGAACAGTTGTGTGGTATGACCCATTGAGTCACAAACAAGCGAAATAAAAATGATTGACATTCGACTGAACAGTTGTGTGGTATGACCCACTGAGTCACAAACAAGCAAACTAAAAATGATTGACGTCCATCTGAACAGTTGTGTGGTATGACCCATTGAGTCACAAACAAGCAAACTAAAAATGATTGACGTCCATCTGAACAGTTGTGTGATATGACCCACTGAGTCACAAACAAGCAAACTAAAAATGATTGACGTCCATCTGAACAGTTGTGTGGTATGACCCATTGAGTCACAAACAAGCAAACTAAAAATGATTGACGTCCATCTGAACGGTTGTGTAATATGACCCACTGAGTCACAAACAAGCAAACTAAAAATGATTGACGTCCATCTGAACAGTTGTGTGGTATGACCCATCGAGTCACAAACAAGCGAAATAAAAGTGATTGAAAACCATCTGAACAGTTGTGTGGTATGACCCACCGAGTCACCAACAAGCGAGGTACAATGATTGACAGCCATCTGAACAGTTGTGTGGTATGACCCATGTAGTCACAAATAGCCAGGCAAAAAAATGATTGATAAATATCTGAACATTTTTTGGAATATCAAAATCAGTCACAGACAACTGAAAAAAAAAAAATGAATGACAGCCGTTTGAGAGAACAGTTTGTAGTGTGACAGAATGAAGGAAACACAGCTGAACAACTTACTGACGATCATCCAAATAGTCTGTGGCTGAGGCTTCCAGACTGCCATTCTTCAAGAGCTCCTCTCTCTCTCTTCTCTCTCTCTCTCTCTCTCTCTCTCCTCTCTCTCTCTCTCTCTCTCTCTCTCTCTCTCTCACGGAACGCATACCAGTGACTTTTTTTTTTTTGTTCTCGATTTCGTCATGTTAAATGAAAGAAAAGGACATTGCTGTGGTTTCCATGTCAATGAAATCGAAATCGAGTCGCGTTTTGTTGTTGTACATCGCGCCGATTTGCTTAATGGGCTTTACAGCCTAATAGCATTAAGTTTGGTTCGTTCGTTCTCTCTCTCTCTCTCTCTCTCTCTCTCTCTCTCTCTCTCTCTCTCTCTCTCTCTCTCTGGTTGTCTGTCTGTCTGTCTGCCTGTATGCATCTCTCCCTCCCTCCCTCTCTCTCTTCTCTCTCTCTCTCTCTCTCTCTCTCTCACACACACACACACACACACACACACACACATGCAGAGAGAGAGAGAGAGAGAGAGAGAGAGAGAGAGAGAGAGACGCCAAAGTTAGATAACGCCATGGCCGTAGCATCGCCCCCTTACCCGTCACAATAACATGCACACGTTGCACGTATCCCTTGATGATTCCGCCCTCTTCTAGGTTCACGTGTACCGAGTAGACGCCACTGTCGGCCAACTTGACATTGGGCAGGCGTACACCTGCACCCGTCCCCATGTACTCCAGTTGGGGGCCGTTGCTGGCATCGGCGAAAAAGTGCCCGTTCACCTGTGTGGCCAGCACCACTTCCGCTGAGCCTGCGACTGTCACGGCGTAAAACCTTTATAAATACTGGTGAAAATGCAGACAAAGGTGGAGAAGAACGTTGCGATTTGAGGAAGAAGGAAAAGAAGGTTACATCATCTGTGGCTGAACACACGTGCACGCATGTACGCATGCACACACGTACACACACACACACACACACACACACACACACACACACACACACACACACCAAATCGGTTTATGTTTATTCCAGACGAAGTAAAGTTTCGCCCACACTCTCTTCTTCTTCTTCTTCTTTTGAGGAGAGTGAGGTGTAGAAGGGAAATGGAAGACAGGAGGGGGGGGGGGGGGGGGGGAGAGTATAGAAGTGTGTGAGGAGAAAAACCATGGACTGAAATAAGAATTTTTTTTTAATGCAGAAACAGCTGCAGAAGGAATGACCAAGTCACGTTTAACTCAAACAAGTCACAGCCAGTCCCTCAGATCACACGATTTTTGGCAATTTTCAAAAAATCATAAAAAAATCAACCACTTCACCTAGGAGCATGAAACATACACCATTGGATAGAGAGAAAAAAACAATGTATTTATCAAAAATGCTTACCTTCAGTGAGGAATGGACACAGTTCACATGATGTAAGTAATCCAAAATGATACACATTTGCAGAAAAACAAAGACTTTTTGTGCACACTGTAATCCACTTCTTCATGCTCTCTGTCCTCCCACACAAGTTCAGTTACACTTCTGAGCACTTGGTATGACCTACAGAGAATAGTATATTTATGACAACTGCATAAAACATAAGAATTTGACCACAAAATGCATGATCCACTCAAAACCATGTGATCGTGTTCAGAATCGAGTGATCGCGGGAACTGAGAGTAGGACAATTCAAATCCGTATAAAACTACTACAGAACACACGAAGAATGGTCTAAAGGAAACAACTACAAAAAAGGGCCCTAAGCTGTCCTGAAACGAGATTTATTGCCCTTTAATAAAAGGCGGTATGAATTAAAAATCGTCAAACTCTGTCGGAAGTATGCGTCCGACACGCCTTCAAACGATGTGAACAGTGTCGGAAACCCGCTTCAGACAAGACTCGATTGAGTTAAAACACTATCAACAAGTATTACCAGCTATTGCCAAACAGGACTTGCCGGATAGGCAGCGTTTCCAAATATACAGAACTGAACATTGTGTTCCCGTGTAGAATTGAAGACATCGATGACAGAGGATTGATCTCTTGATCAAAGAAATTGTTATATACAGCTACTGCCAACTGCTAACAATGTGGAAGTCAAATCCAAGAGGGGCGATCACATAGTTGATATATACAGCTACTGCCAACTGCCGACAATGTGGAAGTCAAATCCAAGAGGGGCGATCACATAGTTGATATATACAGCTACTGCCAACTGCCAACAATGTGGAAGTCAAATCCAAGAGGGGTGATCACATAGTTGCAGTCTTTTTGAATGGCTAGTAACTCCAAAGGCTCAGGTTTAGAACGACAGTTCAGAAGCATCTTCGTACGTAGCTAAAAGCAACCAATTCACATAATACTGACGACTGGCATCAGAACTGTGCAAGGGAATAAAACAAATGAACGAAGCAGTCGAAAAACTATGAACATGATTACACTTGCATGTCATAATTATTTACTTATTTTTAGGCGCGTGCAGGCTGAACTTCACCTGGACTAAAAAAAAAAAAAAAGGTCAGTCTCAACGTTTTGTGTGATTCCGCTGGATGGCTTATCACGCAAACGGGTCTGGTTTACCGTGAATGTTGTGTACCGTAGCCATGTATTTTGAGAAATTAGTCAACGCTGTTTTGAGGAGTATTCACTTTTGGAAAGTTTGAGTCTGACCTGAACTGGTTGCTGAAACATACGTACACTTCATCGCCAGCTGACGTGAGCATAACTACTCAAGATAATGACGTTTATTTGTATGACTCTCTCTCTCTCTCTCTCTCTCTCTCTCTCTCTCTCTCATCACATCTCCACCTCACACACACACAACACACACACACACACACACACACGCACACACGTGCGCGCGCGCGCATACGCACACACACACGAAAGTATACACACGCATGAATGCGTGCATATACTTCTTTCAACAGGCATTCAGTCAACAAAAAAAATTCATTTATTCGTTCATTTCATTCATTCATCATTCATTTTACTCACTCACTCGTTCATTCATTCATTTATTCATTCGTTCGTTCACTCACTCATTTTTTTCGTTCATATATTCATTCATTCGTTCATTCATTCATTTATTCATTCATTTACTCATTCACTTAATCATTCATTCATTCATTTGTTCACTCACTCATTCATTCTTTCGTTCATTCATTTATCCAGTCACTCATTCATTCATTCATTCATTCATTCACCTATCCATTCATTCATTCGTTCAGCCCATCCATTCTTCAACCACCCAGTTCAAGCACAGACCGTCCGCTTTGTATTCCCATTCCACGTCGACCAGGGTTTCCCCGGTGGCGATGCGGAAGGCCCAGGGCAGGAGGACCTGGGAGTGCGGACAGACAGGCAGGGTCAGCAGGTCCGGCAAGCTTCCAGCGCTGGTCCACACCAGACCTCGGCAGCAGGCTGCAACAGGATAGCAGACAGACAGCGAACGATCTTCAGCCTTAAGTCTGGTCTGGTCTGGTCTGGTCTGGTCTGGTCTGGTCTGGTCTGGTCTTGCCTGGTCTGGTCTGGTCTGGCCGCTGGTCTGGTCTGGTCTGGTCTGGTCTGGTCTGGTCTGGTCTGCTGGTCAGGTCTGGTCTGATCTGGTCTTGTGTTGCCTGGTCTGGTCTGGTCTGATCTGGTCTTGTGTTGCCTGGTATGGTCTGATCCGATCTGGTCTTGTCTTGCCTGGTCGGGTCGGGTCTGATCTGGTCTTGTGTTGCCTGGTCTGGTCTGATCTGGTCTTGTGTTGCCTCGTCTGGTCTGGTCTGACCTGGTCTTGTTTTGCCTTGTCTGTTCTGGTCTGATCTGGTCTTGTTTTGCCTTGTCTGTTCTGGTCTGATCTGGTCTTGTTTTGTGTTGTCTGGTCTGGTATGGTCTTGTTTTGTGTTGTCTGGTCTGGTCTGATCTGGTCTTGTTTTGTGTTGTCTGGTCTGGTCTGTTCTGGTCTTGTTTTGTGTTGTCTGTTCTGGTCTTGTTTTGTGTTGTCTGGTCTGGTCTGGTCTGGTCTGGTCTTGCTTTGTGTTATTTGGTCTGGTCTGTTCTGGTCTTGTTTTGTGTGGTCTGGTCTGGTCTGATCTGGTCTCATTTTGTGTTGTCTGGTCTGATCTGATCTGGTCTTGTTTTGCCTGGCCTTGTCTGTTGTAGTTTTGTTTT
>CM065727.1:74245912-74255912 GCA_033310375.1 Conus canariensis | reverse complement strand
TTGGCATTAGCTATCCAGGCCAGTTCAGGTCATTTTATTTGATATTTGTGTAGCTTCCAACTATTCATGTTGTGTAGACGATCAGTTTCGGCAGCAAGATTTAAATGGCAGCCATGTTGGATATACTTTCAGTACATTCACACAGAAATCTTCCACTAGTAATATGGAATATTTATATTCCAAATACACACATACAAACGCAAACATGCACGCACGCGCGCGCGCGCGCGTGCGCACCACACACACACACACACACACACACACACACACACACACCACACACACACACACACACACACACACACACACACACACACACACACACACTTGTGCAACGATAGCCGAGGCGCATTCCACCGTTAGCTAAGCTCTTAAGAGCTGACCATCGACTTTAAAAGTATACATGTTTGTGTGTCTGTCCGTGTGTCTGACCAGCGCGGTGGATAGGTCAGATGTCTGCCGTGTGTCTGCTTAATCTCGTTCATCAGCTGCCCCCCCCCCCCCCCCCCCCTCCCTCACCCCACCCGAACCTCCACCCCCACTCCCACCCCCACCGCCACTCTCTCTCTCTCTCCTCCTTCATCCTCTATCTTAACTCTTCCCTCGTTTGGTTGGACTTCAGTTCTGCTATCCCGTGACATGAAGGTTACTGAAGACATTGTAATAAAAATCATTTTACTCTTCGTGTGTCATCAATGATGTAAACTCCGGGGAGAAAGTAAGGTGGAAGCACTGAGAAGAGAGAGAGAGAGAGAGAGAGAGAGAGAGAGAGGGGGGGGGAGGGGAGAGAGAGAGAGAGAGAGAGAGAGAGAGGAGAGAGAGAGAGAGAGAGAGAGAATGCACGTGTAAATGACATCTGGAGAACTAATTAGAATACTGCTCGAAGCACAGCGCGAGAGACTAGTCTCTAATGCAACCAAAGACATCACCGGAAGTGAACTTACAAAATCATAAACTGCTCTGTTGTTATAATTTCTCAGTGACAGACTGAGTCGGGCCTGATTGAATTGCATTCAAACTCATTACGAGAAATGCAGATACTGCTTAATTAAACACATACATTGAACATCAGAACAGTGTTTGAAAACAGAACTTGTCGAGTAGTCCTTTATGTAATGCACTACATTCTTTCACACTGCCTTCCATACCTCCCTTTATCACGAGAGAGAGAGAGGAGAGAGAGAGAGAGAGAGAGAGAGAGAGAGAGAGAGAGAGAGAGAGAGATGCACGCGTTTCTCTCTCTCTCGCGCGCGCGCGCGCGCGTGTGTGTGTGTGTGTGTGTGTGTGTGTGTGTGTGTGCGTGCGTGTGCGTGTGTGCGTGTGTGTGCGTGAATGAGTGTTTACGTGTATATGAGTCTGTCTGTCTGTCTGTGTGTTTGTCTTCTGTCTCTCTGTCTGTTTGTTTGTATGTGAAGGAGTGTGTATTTGTATGTGTATGTGGGAGGGGGAAGGCGGGGGGGGGGGGGGGGGGGGGGGGGGGGGGCGTTGTAGGCAGGGGCTTGATGCGTTGCTGCAGGCAGGTGTGTGTGAGGACGGGGGGGGGGGGGGGGGGGGGGGGGGGGGGTGAACGGGAGTGCGTATGTAGTGCGTGTGTGTGTGTGTGTGTGGTGTGGAGGGAGGGAGGTGGGAGAGGGTACGCGGAGAGGATGGGTGGAGGAGTGTAGTGTGCGGGGGGGGGGGGGGGGGGGGGAGTAGGAGATCAAAGGAAATTCAAACGGAACTGCGTATTTTTCAAAGTGCAGGTTTGTGAATGCGATGCATCCGCAAGATCTTCAGCATCTCATACAAAGACCACATTACCAACTTGGAGGTCCAGAACAGAGTGAGGCAAGCCATTGGACCATACGAGTCCACAGTGAAAAGAAGGAAAGTGGGATGGTATGGTCATGTATCAAGATCAACAGGGCTTGCCAAAACCATTCTACAAGGAACAGTGCGAGGAGGCAGAAGGAGAGGAAGACAGAGAAAGAGATGGGAGGACAACATCAGTGCATGGACTGGCCTCACACTCAGCAACTGCCTGAGAACCGGGAGGAGTGGAGGAAGCTGGTTGGTTGCGAAGTCTTCTGTGGTGCCCCAACGGTCTTCAAGACTCAGGGGTAGATGATAGGCTGTATACTGCCGTGCAGACCATCTGTATCGTAAAACCTTTTTTGTGTTACTTCTCTCATTGCTGTTTTTCCCTCTCTCAGTTTCTGGTTATTCTCAGTGTTTCCTACTGTCTCTTGTCCTTGGCTCTTCTGTCGTCTTTTTACGCCACTTTCTTTGTTCGCTGCCAGGTCTCTCTATTCTTCCACTGTCAGTTTGACCACTTTCTTTGTTCGCTGCCAGGTCTCTCTATCCCTCCACTGTCAGTTTGGCCACTTTCTTTGTTCGCTGCCAGGTCTCTCTATTCTTCCACTGTCAGTTTGGCCACTTTCTTTGTTCGCTGCCAGGTCTCTCTATCCCTCCACTGTCAGTTTGGCCACTTTCTTTGTTCGCTGCCAGGTCTCTCTATCCCTCCACTGTCAGTTTGGCCACTTTCTTTGTTCGCTGCCAGGTCTCTCTATCCCTCCACTGTCAGTTTGGCCACTTTCTTTGTTCGCTGCCAGGTCTCTCTATTCTTCCACTGTCAGTTTGGCCACTTTCTTTGTTCGCTGCCAGGTCTCTCTATCACTCCACTGTCAGTTTGACCACTTTCTTTGTTCGCTGCCAGGTCTCTCTATCCCTCCACTGTCAGTTTGGCCACTTTCTTTGTTCGCTGCCAGGTCTCTCTATCCCTCCACTGTCAGTTTGGCCACTTTCTTTGTTCGCTGCCAGGTCTCTCTATTCTTCCACTGTCAGTTTGGCCACTTTCTTTGTTCGCTGCCAGGTCTCTCTATTCTTCCACTGTCAGTTTGGCCACTTTCTTTGTTCGCTGCCAGGTCTCTCTATTCTTCCACTGTCAGTTTGGCCACTGGCGTGAGCTTCTATCAAACATCAACTAAAGGTGTAGGCTTACTACCTGTCTTGCGACTTTGCAAAATAAATAAATAAATGGACACACGAATGAATAATTAAACCAATGAGAAAATGAAAATAAATATGGAAATAAGCAAGGCAATAGAAGTAAATGAATAATTAAACAGATGAATTAATATAAAATAGCAAATAAATGGTAGAAATAAATAAGGAAATAAATAAAGAAGTACAAATAAATGAATGAATATGTTAGTAAACAAATGAATAGGTAAATGAAAGAATGAATTAATAAATAGATGAATGAACAAATGAATACATACATGCATACATGCATACATACATACATACATACATACATACATACATACATACATACATACATACATACATACATACATAAAGGTCTTCCTCATGAAAACAACAAATGCACGGGGTGTATCAATGCTCCACAACAAAACAGTGTTGGTTTCTACACGATGCTTGGTGTTTAGCGTACAGGAAGAGTTTGGAGAGTTTGGTTCCGAAGCTGAGAGCGTCAGACTATAGAGCTCTGTTCGGAGAGTATTCATTTCTTTGCCGCCACAGTCACTCCCCTGCTGTCATTACGAAACAAACAAACAAACAACAACAACAACAAAGAAAAAGAAAACCATTGTTATCTGTGGATGGTCAGATAATTCCCAATAGAGAGACCTGATCGCAGGAAATGCTCCTGTTTGTCACAGTCTCCTGTGGAAACGCATGCATTTAGAAAACAAAACAAAAACCTTTTTTTTTTTTTTAATGCGCGCACGTTAAATCCCATTCCACCATTTAAAAAGAGTGGGTGAGCATGTACCGGTGAAATGGAGGACTCCCATCTCCCCCTCACCCTCTCCTTGTCCTCCCCTTCGCTCTCCCTCCGACCCCCCCCCCCCCCCTTCTCTTCTTTAAACCCTCTCCGCCACCTAACCACCATCCCCACCCCCACCCCCACCCCTCAGAAAAAGAAGGAACGAAAAAGAATTAAATGAAAAGAGAAAACATAAATTCTGATATTGTGTTCAGACATCATACACGAAGACAGAGTATGGCTGCCTCATCGATGGAATGGAAAACGGACCCATACAGCAAAAACGATATTCATCACAGAGTAAAACACGAGAAGCTCTAGCCAGAGAGAAGAATCTTGCGGTCAGACAAACAAACAGAGACAGACAGACAGGCAGACAAAAGGACAGGCTCCAAAACCTAACTATGTTAACAATGCTGTATCCACTCACAAAGACATTAATCCAAACACAGCGAAACGAAGGTCCAAGAAATCCCTCCAAATTTATTAAGCTTGCTCTCAATACAAGACCTTCCCTCGGATGAAAAAAAAAGAAAATTAAAAAAAAAATGATTCAGAATCAATGAACAGACACGCATCCTGAGGAGAACCAGCGCATCTCGCTCGTTTCGACCTTAGAGAGAAGCGTCAGGCGCGGGCGATGGCAGCTGATGCTCCAGATGGGCGTTGTGCTCTTTCAGGGTCTGGATCTGCTGCCCGAGGTCGGTGTAGTTGGCCAGGAGGGTCTGGGCCTGGCCGGTCATCTCCCCCGTGCTGTTCTGCAGGCCAGCCAGCTGGGTCTTCATGGACGCCATCTGGCTCCCCAAGAGCGACAGCTGCCCTTCCACGGCGTCCACCGTGACGTTGCCTCCCGCCAACAGGAGCGAGTCACTAGCGATGCAGAAGGAAGCGGCGGAGGAGTTGTCGATCGTGCAGGTGTAGGGACCTTCCAGGAAAGGGTTGGGCACGGCCAGAGTGTAGACACCGTTCTGCTGGAAGGAGCTGGAGAGGGTCTGGTTGTCTGGTGTCTGCACACACCAGGGGTCGCTTCTGTGACCAGCTATCCAACCGCTATTCAATACACACAGAAGAACATCCCATAACCCAGCAACCAGCCTACTCAGCCTACCAACCAAACTATATGGTAACTAAGGAACCAGCCTACTCAGCCCACCAACCAAACTATATGGTAACTAAGCAACCAGCCTACTCAGCCTACCAACCAAACTATATGGTAACTAAGGAACCAGCCTACTCAGCCCACCAAACAAACTATATGGTAACTAAGGAACCAGCCTACTCAGCCTACCAACCAAACTATATGGTAACTAAGGAACCAGACTACTCAGCCTACCAACCAAACTATATGGTAACTAAGGAAATCTGAAGTGAGGCAGGAACACCAAACAGTAAACAATAAATAAAGTAAGGTAACTCTCTCACCATGATGAAAGACATTGCAGGCCCATAACTCCAAAGGAATGATGCTTACCACACCAAATCGCCTTGCAGAAATGACAACACACCGCAGATGTGCCACTCATGAATAAATGTTAGCTTGCATTTGTTCATTTCTCTACTTGTTACTATGTAGATGTTTCAGGTACGGGGTGATTGGGCAAGCTTGGAACAACCTTTTTTTTTTTCTTTTTTTTTCTTTTTTTTTTTTTTTTTGGGGGGGGGTCTCCTTGCTTGCTCTGTGTGCTCTGCGTTGTCATTTCTGCTGGGTGATTTGGTGTCGTAAGCAGCATTTGTTTGGAGGTATGGGCCTGCGATTATTTCATCATGGAAACAAGAGTTACCTTTCGTATTTGTTATCAGGTAACTAAGCAACAAGTCAGCCAGCCAGCCAGCCAAGCAGTCAACCAGCCCGCTAGCAAGTCAGTTGGCTGGCCAACTAGCCAGCTAACCGACCAGCCATATGACTCTCTCTCTCTCTCTCTCTCTCTCTGTCTGTCTGTCTGTCTGTCTGTCTGTCTCTCTCTCTCTCTCTCTCTCTCTCTCTCTCTCTCTCTCTCTCTCAAATCATAAGTTTCCTATTAACTCGCATCCCTCTCTCCAAACCGTTCACGTTTTGTTCCAGGGAAATGGCTGACTTCACAAACAACATTTCTGTCGGATTCGGTGAGTGACAGCCGCGCCGAGCGGACGTGTGCAACTTGCGCTCCGACCAAACCGAATGTGAGCTGTGTTCTACTACAGCTTTTTCCCTGCCGTGCAGATCTCTTGTTTGCCGACTGTAGCCGTCTCGAAATCTTTTTTCCAACAGTACAGTATACGTCTTCCGATTTACTTTTTTGTTTTTGTTTCTTTTTCGTTTTTCGCTTTCGATTTGTGGATATGGCCGCGAGCGTTCGACCTGTCTTCATAAAATCAAGAGACATTCCGGACACTGCGAGTAACCGCCCAGCCACTGTTCTGGAGATCTGCTTAGCTGCAGAACGCACCGCCGGACAAGGTTCAGTTGTTGGGGCGCAGCAGATTGGAGGGTTGTGGAGAGTCTACCCAGCTACTGAAGAGGCGAAGTCCCTACTACTTGTGCAAGGTATTCGCCTCAGAGGTATTGTGCTACAGGTAGTAAACACTAACCCTTATGTCTTGAGAGACCAGACAGGAGAAGAGAAACCTGCTACTAAAGTCTTTATAGACAATATTCCCATTTCTGTGGCTGACAGTGAAATCGAGCACTCCCTTCTCAAAGCGGGGTGCGAACTTCGTTCCACTTTGAAATGCGAAAGAGCGCGGGACAACGATAATAAACTGACAAGATTTCTCACAGGACGACGATTTGTTTTTATAACAGTCCCGTCTGTCCCCCTAGAGAAAACGCTTAAAGTCAGCTTTTTCACAGCCAGAATCTACCACAAAGAGCAGAAACTAGTGAAAAGGCCAGTGGTATGTTCTAACTGTCTGGAAGACAATCACCATGCATCGGTATGCGTGAATGATGTGGTGTGCAGGGCTTGTAAAAAGACTGGACACAAACGAGGAGACCCTGCTTGTGATCTTACTGTGTCTGATCAGCGTAGCAGAGAAAGTGTGTGTATGAGTGATGAAAAGAATGGGGATGAGAGTGAGAGGGAGGAGAGCGAGGATGAGAGAGAGGGGCGAGAGTGTAATGTGCAGAGAGAGGAGAAAAGTGGAGGGAAAAACATCCGCCAGAACAGAGGACGATCCGGCACACGTCAGGCCACGCTGGGATCCTCCCTGGAGCTGCACAGTCCGCCTCGCCACCGCTCGGAAACCCCTAAGCGACGCCGGTCTCGAGAGGGCGCCAGTCCTCCTGATAAAAGAGGAAAAAACAAGCAACAGAAACAAGAGGGAGGGCGTTCCCGCCGCCACGAAACGTCACACGACACTCGTTCCGGTGTAGACGAGCGGCGCTAACGGCTGGTATTGGTTAGAATGTTACATTACGACGACGTATCGCATGAAAATGGATTGTGAGTTTGAAAAGCCCCATTTATGTCAAAATATGACGATTTCCGCTACGAATTTAGTAAAATTCGTAGGCAAAGGACATATACATTTTTCATATAATGGATAAAATCCGGATAACGTCACTGAATTGTAGAGGACTAAAAAACAAATATAAAAGAACGTCAATTTTTCATTTCTTTAAAAACGGAAAGTTTGATTTGATCTGTCTCCAAGAAGCTCATATAACTGACAGTGATGTATCTATATGGGAAAAAGAATGGGGAGGTAAAATTTTTTATAACGGAGGTACCAACAGGAGCAAGGGAGAAGTCATTTTGGTTGCAAAACATTTCCCGGGAAAAGTCACGTTAGCAATGGAACAAAATAGAATCTTGATTGTTTCAGTCACATGTGATAAATATGACTTCTACGTAGCAAACATATATGCTCCAAATAATAGTACTGAAAAAGTGGATTTTTTCAAACTATTGAAAGAAAAATGTAAAAAGTTCAGTGACAAAAAAATTATGTTGTTTGGAGACTTTAACTGTGTTCATAGCAATGCTCTTGATATAATATCGGGCAAGCCCCACCGTGAAAATGAAGTTCGAGGTCTTAATAAGTTAACAAAAGACCTAGAACTGAATGACCTTTGGAGAGTATTTCATGCTAATGAACGTGATTATACATGACACAGGTGCAGTCCATTTATAGCTCGTAGGCTTGACTATTGCTTTACAACAGATGATGTACTAAGTGATTGTGTATCATGTGAACATCTGACCATTCCAAACTCGGACCATAAGGCTGTGACAGTCGAGCTGAATCAGTGTGATTTCATTCGTGGACCAAGTTATTGGAAATTCAAAATAGTTATTTAAAAAACCATGATTTTGTACAGCAATTGAATAGTCTATTAGATAAAGAGCTTAACGACAATATTAATGACAATTTGTCCAATATTGATAAATGGGAAATGTTGAAAATTGAAATAAGAAATTTTTGTAGCGAATTTGGAAAAGAATTGTCATGCCAAAAGAAAAACGATTCGCTAAAGTTAAACCTACAGATTTCAGAAATGGAAAAAAAGCTCATTAAAGACCCTTCAAATGAAGAGTCGCAAGTCACATATATGCATTTAAAGCATAAATTAGAATTAAAACAACTACATGACGCAAAGGGGGCACAGATAAGATCGAGAGTTAGATGGGTCGAAGATGGGGAACGAAACACTAGGTATTTCTGCAATTTAGAAAAAGCTAGGGGTAAACGAAAAGTCATAACAAGGTTGCGTAGAGAAACAGGAGAAGTATTAACTAAACAAAGTGATATTTTACAAGAGCAAGTCTCGTTTTATAAAAATCTGTACAGCCAAACAACGATAGCAGAAAATGTTATAGAGGAGACTAACAAATTCATAGAGTCAGAAGTTTTTCCATGTTTAGATGATGATGATGCTGCCTTATGTGAAGGACTGGTTACCTTAGAGGAAACAACAAATGCGCTAAGTAAACTACGTAATGGGTCGGCACCTGGTTGTGACGGAATTACAGTAGAATTCTTAAAATTCTTTTGGAGTAAATTAGGTAAATTGGTAACAAGCTCTTTTATTGAATCTTTTCATAAAGGTGAATTATCGTACACTGAAAGACAAGGAATCATCACTTTATTACACAAAGGAAAAGACTTAGAAAGAGATCAGTTAACAAACTGGAGACCAATTACCTTGACTAATACAGACTATAAAATCCTTGCAAAAGTTCTAGCGGAAAGACTTGGTAACGTTATTCATAAATTAATTAACAACGATCAGGTTGGCTATCTGAAAGGTAGAAATATTGCAACAATTATAAGGTCCATTGATGATGTAATAAACTACTTAAATACACGTAATGAGGGTGGACATCTACTAGCAGTAGACTACTGTAAAGCCTTCGATTCAATATCCAGAAAATTTCTGTTACATGCATTTGATGTTTTTGGTTTTGGTGTGGACTTTAAAAGGTGGGTATATGTTCTTAACAACGGTAGTTCTAGTAGTATTAATCATGGAGGATGGATTTCCGAACCTTTTGATATTTCCTGTGGTATCAGACAGGGTTGCCCCTTTTCACCTCTCGCGTTTGTACTGGCTGTAGAGCTGCTTGCGATCAAAATTAGAAACAGTTCCATAGAGGGCATTAAAGTTCCAATTGCCCATTGCACAAGCCCAGTTCATATTAAAATAAAACAAATGGCCGACGACACAACACTTTTTCTGAAAAACAGAACAGACATGCTTACAGCTTTAGAAATATTAACTGAGTTCGAAAGAATTTCTGGCCTTAGATTAAATACACAAAAAACTAAGGTTTTAAGAATGGGTAATAAGAATGAAGATGAAAATATTCCATTTACTTTGGTCAGTAAAATAAAAATATTGGGCATTTATTTTGAAACAAACAAAATGGCACGAGACATTGAAGACAACTGGTCTCATAGATTAGATGTAATGAATTCCATCATTAAGGAATGGAGTAAACGGGACCTGAGTATTCAAGGTAAAGTTGTGGTTATAAAGACCTTTTTGATCAGCCAATTTATATATGTAATACAATCTATAGGTCTTCCCCATAGTGTACTAAATAAAATAAATACAATACTGTATAAATTCCTCTGGCAGAAAAAACAAAGTAATAGGAGGGCATTTGAAAAAGTAAAACGAAAAGTGATGGAAGGTGAGTATGGAGAGGGGGGTCTTAAAATGTTAAACATGCTCGAGCTACAAAAATACTTTTATTTACAATGGGCAGGAAAACTGTTTGACACGACTGAAAAACATAAGTGGAG
>CM065727.1:74238412-74240912 GCA_033310375.1 Conus canariensis | reverse complement strand
GAATACTTGTCTGACTGGAGCCTGAATAGTTGTTTGACTGGGGCCTGAATAGTTGTCTGACTGGGGGCTGAATACTTGTCTGACTGGTGCCTGAATACTTGTCTGACTGGGCCTGAATAGTTGTCTGACTGGGTCTGAATAGTTGTCTGACTGGGGCCTGAATAGTTGTCTGACTGGGGCCTGAATAGTTGTCTGACTGGGGGCTGAATACTTGTCTGACTGGGGCCTGAATAGTTGACTGGAATTTAACTATTTTTCTGACTGGAGTCTCAAAACTTGTCTTGCCTGGGATCTGAATACTTGTCTCACTGGGTTCTAAATACTTGTGTGACTGGGGTTTAAATACTTGTTTTACTGGGGCCTGAATAGTTGTTTGACTGGGGTTTAAGAACTGTTTTTTCTGACTCGGGTCTCAATACTTGTCTTACGTTGAATCCAAATACTTGTCTTTTTTGGATCTAAATACTTGTCTGACAGGAGTCTAAGTATTTGTCTGATTGGGATCTTAATACGTTTATGACTGGGGTCAAGTACTTTGATGACTGAGGTCTCAATACTTGTCTTATTTGGGCTCTAAATATTTGTCTGATTGGGATCTAGATACTTGTATGACAGGGTCTGAATACATGTCTGACTGGGACCTGAATATTTCTCTGATTGGGATCTAAATACTTGTCTGATTGGAGTCTAAATACTTGTCTGATTGGAGTCTAAATACTTGCCTGACTGGATTCTAAATACGTGTGTGACTGGAGTCTAAATACTTGTGTGACTGGAGTCTAAATATTTGTGTGACTGGAGTCTGAATACTTGTGTGACTGGAGTCTAAATGTTTGTCTGACTGGTATCTAAATGCTTGTCTGACTGGGATCTAAATGCTTGTCTGACTGGGGTCTAAATGCTTGTCTGACTAGGTCTAAATACTTGTCTGACTGGAGTCTAAATGCTTGTCTGACTGAGGTCTAAATACTTGTCTGACTGGAGTCTAAATGTTTGTTTGACTGGGGTCTAAGTGCTTGTCTGACTCAGTTCTAAAAGCTTGTCTGACAGGGATCTAAATACTTGTCTGACTGGGATCTAAATACTTGTATGACTGGGATCTAAATACTTGTCTGACTGGATCTAAATACTTGTCTGACTGGATCTAAATACTTGTCTGACTTGAGTCTAAACATTTGTCTGGCAGGAATTTTTCATCTGGACACCTTTCGCTGTCATGCTCTTCCTAAAATTTCATCCTAACAGTCACAAATCAGTAAAAGAGACACCTTTCGCTCTCATGCTCTTCCTAGAATTTCATCCTAACAGACGGTCACAAATCAGTAAAAGAGATGCCTTTCGCTTCCATGTTCTTCTCAGAATTTCGTCTTACAAGACTGTTATAAATCTTTTTTTTTTTAATTTTTAAAAAGACAAAGATGCAGAGCAAAGCTGAAAAAGTTTCTATCCAATTTACAATCTCTTCCACCTTCAGTACGAACAAAATAAATCATCATCATCTTCAAGATCTGGATATGCGAAAGGAAATCTTGTCTGATTGTGTACCACCTTTTCTTTCAGCCATAAATCGTGATCTCGTCTGATTGTGTATGTGTGTGTGTGTGTGTGTGTGTGTGTGTGTGTGTGTGTGTGTGGTGCGCGCGCGCGCGCGCGCGCGCGCGTGCGTGCGTGCGTGCGTGCGTGTGTGTGTGTGTGTGTGTGTGTGTGTGTATGTGTGTGTGTGTGTGTGTGTGTGTGTGTGTGTGTGTGGCGTGCCTGCGTACGTGCATGCGTGTGCGTGTGTGTGTATGCGTACATGCGTGCGTGTGTGCGTGTGTGTGTGCGTGTGTGTGCATGCGTGCGTGCGTGCGTGCGTGCGTGCGTGTGTGTGTGTGTGTGTGTGTGTGTGTGTGTGTGTGTGTGTGTGTGTGTGTGTGTGTGTGTATTCTTGTTTGTCTCAATCTTTTGCCCACAATTCATACTCTCGCTGTTCTCAGAGTTCTAGGGTCAATTATCTCCCTTACAGCCTTGAGGGACGAAGCGCCACTCCGTGTTCACGATGTGTTCGTTCGCCGCCGGAATGTAGTCCCAGGCCAGAGTGACGTCCTGCTGGAAGCAGGCAGGGAACGTGAAGCCATCCGGCAGATCTCTGGAACTCGTCCACTGCAGACTTACTGATCCTGACGGGTGGGTCAACACACACACACACACACACACACACACACACACACACACACACACACACACACACATGGTCAGGACATGAAAGCGAAAATTGTACCGAATGACCTGATTTCAATATAGGAAAAAAGATGTCAGATTCTTTGCAATTGTAAAACGTGTAAACGTATTTCGCGGCACTTCGTGTGGCGCCTCCAGAATCTGATTAGTGTTTGAGTGTATTTCACAGCACTATGTATAGTGACAGCTGTTTGAGTGTATTTCGCAGCACTACGTATAGTGACAGCTGCTTGACTGTATTTCACAGCACTACGTACAGTGACAGCTGTTTGACTGTATT